>MJUU01024704.1:40323-61221 GCA_002080025.1 Modiolus philippinarum
TATTTTTTGTTGAAAAATTGAGTTTTCTGACAAAAAAAGGAATTTTGAGAAATATGTATTAAAAAGGTTATAAGGGGAACCCCTGCCCAAATTTTCTGTAGAAAGAGATCTGAAATTGGATGTAATGGACAAAAGAGCATTTGGTTGCCATGGAAACAAAACCAAAAGCATATTTTTTGGGGGAAAATCAGGTTTTCTAAAAAAAAAGAAGGAATTTTGAGAAATATGTATTACATAGCTTATAAGGGGAACCCCTGCCGAAATTTTTTTTGGAAAGGGTCTGAAATCGGGTGTAATGGACAAAAGAGCACTTTGTTGCCATGGAAACAAAACCAGAAACGTATTTTTTTTTTTTTGGAAAATTGAGTTTTCCGACAAAAAAAAAGGAATTTTGAGGAATATGTATTCAATAGGTTATAAGGGAAACCCTGCCCAAATTCTTTTTGGAAAGGGTCTGAAATTGGATGTAATGGACAAAAGAGCATTTGGTTGTCATAGAAGCAAAACCAGAAATTATTGTTTTTACATAGGTTATGAGGGGAAACCCTACCCAATTTGTTTTCAAAAGGGAGTCTCCTAATGCCTTGGTATCCGATATGGGAGTTCGTTTGGGAGACTTTTGTGTTTCGCTTGCGAACACAGTTATTACTTGTTATTATTCTTCTTTCTTTCTTCTCGTCCGGATGAACTTGTCCGAACGAGATCTCCGAGACCATTTGACCTAGAGCATTGAAACTTTGTATCATGTTAGCCCCATGTATCTAGTTGTGCATAATCTAAAAAATTTTTAGATTGGGGTCCATTAAGGGTACATTTGGGGGGCTCAAATAGGGGTGGGGTCCTCCATGTTAACCCTATGGGAAAATGAAATTTTGAATTTTTTTCACCATTTTTTCACTGTATCTTGAAAACTAGTAACTGTAACTCCATGAAACGTCATAGGAAAGATGTTTGTCATGTGAGAAAGGGTCCCACAGGTTTAGAAATTTCAAAATTAGAACCGTTGCCATGGAAACCATACAAAAAATTGAAATTTTGAGAAAACGCATTTATTTTTGATAATTATATTTTCATTACAGCTATATGTATTATTTAGTTTATAAGGGGAACCCCTGCCCAAATTTTTTTTGAAACAAGGCATGAAATTCATTGTTATGGATAATGGAGCATCTGGTTGCCATGGAAATCCAGCCAAAAAGCTATAATTTTGCTTAATTAGTACTGTTGCCATGGAAACCATACAAAAAATTGAAACTTTGAGAAGACACACACGTTTATCATTGATAATTGTATTTTCATTACAGCTATATGTACTATTTAGGTTATAAGGGGAACCCCTGCCCAAATTTTTTTTAAACAAGGTATGAAATTCATTGTTATGGATAATGGAGCATTTGGTTGCCATGGAAACCAAGCCAAAAAGCTATAATTTTGAGAAAAACATGTTTTCTGCTGTGTGTTATGTTTTGATTTCAACTATATGTATAAAGTAAATTATAAGGGGAACCCCTGCTCAAATTTTTTTTCAAAGGGGGTTTTAAAATGCCCAGGAATCCGATATGGGAGTTCGTTTGGGAGACTTTTGTGTTTCGCTTGCGAACACAGTTATAACTTGTTATTTTATTATTATTATTATTATTGTTCTTCTAATGATTCTTGTCCAGACTTTTCTGAGAAAACGGTCTGATGTATTGGAATGAAACTTGGCAGGAAGTAAGATAACCATAAGACGAAGTGCAGGGTACGAAAAAAATTTTCAAAATGGCCGCCATTTCCAAGATGGCCGCCAAAATACGTCAAAATTTCAACGTTGTCCGATTTCAACGAAAATTGATTTCTAGGTAGATTTTGACGCTACGAACAAAGTGGAAGCATCGAATCGGCTGCCAGGGGCGACATCAGCTATTGCTTGCAATTGCAAATCTAGTTTTAATTATTATTATTCTTCAATGAATTTTATAAACTTTGTCCAAACAATTTCTCAGAACTGGGTGGTCCAAATTTAATCAAACTTGGCACCGATGTGGACAACCACCTCAAGATGTGCCAGAAGGTCTTTGAATTTCAAAAATGACCACCATCCTTGGTCACTTTGAACTTTGACCTCAAATCTTGTGATTAAATTTTCTCGAAAAGCGTAAAAGATAGCTGATAAATTGTATGACAAAAATGTTTATTAGGTCATGACGGACCTTTGTTCCATTGGACGGAAACTCTATGATGAACCGTTCATGAGTTATGCCCCTTGAAAATTTCATCATATCTTTATACATGTTTTTTTCTCGAAAACGGTAAGAGATAGAAACTTGGAACCTTTTCCATTCAACTTAGGTGATACGTGTTACATTTAAAAATGCTAAGGTCAAAGGTGATTGGTCACTTTGAACTTTGACCCTAGACCTTGGATTTAACTAGTAAACCGTAATAGATAGCTGATAACATGTAACTGCAAAAATGTGTGTCTTGTTAAGATCTACATTTGTTACATTGGGTCCAAAATTATTGGACCAACCGTTTTGGAGCTATGGACCGAAAACCGATTTTGATGTCCGATTTTGAGGTTTTTTGCTTATAGCTCAAATACCATTGAAGATACAAAAAGACATTCAACATACCAAATGTTCAGGAAGACGAGACCTTCAAAATAAGGTCAAGGTCAAAAGTCAAGGTCACACCCCATACGTTATTTCATATTAAAGTATCAATAAATTTACATATTAAGCTTGGAATGTTGGTTTCATCGATGAATCAATATGAAATATTATGACGCAACTTCATTTCTGATGCAATCCAGAAATGCTTTGACCTGTGAATCAAAGCACTAATTGCACTGAAAGATTGAAAGACAAAAACATAATGAGTTTAACATGAGAAATAAAAACAAATATTTCATAACACATTATTACAATCATTTGTGATAAATATACAACACAGCATTTTTTCAAAGAGCAATTGAGTATGGAATCTGGTTTGGGTGACTTGTGCTTGCATGCAAACATATCATCACTCGTTATTATTTTTACTTTTTCTTTCTTCCGCTCAATTCTTGTCCGACACGTTTCTCAGAAACTATTGGGTCAGACTTAATGAAACTTCACAGGAATGTTCGCCTACATGAATAGATGTGCAGATCCAAATGGCCGCCGTTGCCATGGAAACGGAAAAAGGCGGGAAAATTCAAAGTGCTCAGAATTGGACGAAATTTTACAGGAAGGTTGCCTAGAATGCATAGAATTGATTTTTGGTCTTCAAATTTTTAAAATGGCAGCCGTTGCCATGGAAACAGAAAAAAGGCGGGAAAATTCAAAGTGCTCAGAAGTGGATGAAATTTTACAGGAAGGTTGCCTAGCATGCATAGAATTGATTTTTGGTCTTGAAATTTTCAATATGGTGACCGTTGCCATGGAAACGGAAAAAAGGCGAGAAAATTTGAAATGCTCCAATTTGGATGAAAAAAGGCGGGAAAATTCAACGTGCTCAGAATTGGATGACATTTTACAGGAAGGTTGCCTAGAATACATAAAATTGATTTTTGGTCGCAAAATGGCGGCCGTTGTCATGGAAACGGAAAAAGGCGGGAAAATTCAAAGTGCTCAGAATTTGATGAAATTTTACAGGAAGGTTGCCTAGCATGCTTAGAATTGATTTTTGGTCTTGGAAGTTTCAAAATGGTGACTGTTGCCATGGAAACAGAAAAAAGGGGGAATTTGAAATACTTCAATTTGGGTGAAATCTTACGGGAAGGTTGTCTGAAATGTGTAGAAATGATTTTAAGCCTCAAAATTTTTAAGATGGCTACAATTGCCATGGAAAAAGAACAGGAAAATTCAAAGTGCTTCAACTGGATGAAATTTTACGTGATAGTTATCTGACGTGTAGAAATTAATGTTTAGTCCTAGAAATCTCATAAATGCTGCTGTTGCCATGGAAACTGTGGAAAACATTAACAGTGTTCGTTTGGGGGACATCTGTAACGCTCTGCGTTACAATAAGCAATATTTAGAATCAGTTTGATGCATGAAACAGTTTTGAGAATGAGCAATTTAAAACATTTTCCAGTAGGGTCCTATTTTAAACTTAGATCTGCAGTGGCGGTCATCTTGGGATTTCTGATCGGTACTAAAATAATAAATTTGTTCAATGACCATCATGTTACCATGCCTAATTAATAGCAATTTCATGTATGAAACGGTTTTCAAGAATTAACAATTAACAATATTTTCCCATAGGGTCCTATGTTTAACTATGTTCCCTAGTGGTGGCCATCTTGGGGGAGATGCAAACCTGTTGGACATACCCGGTATCTAGAAATTGTACTTCTTGGTAACCTGACACTTTTGCTGTTCAAACTTAACCCCTATCTCAAATAATTTTGGAAATATAACTGAAAACATTAAAAAATATGAAAATTCAACAAAAAACAGGAAGTAAGTCATTTACGGTTCATCAGATTTTCTTCCAAATTGCAGCATATATAGGTCTTGACATTTTTAACACTTTTGTAATCACAATATAACCTCAATCTCCTATTGCTTTTAATGTTTAGGACAAATATTTTTAAAAAATTGAAAACTTTACTAAAAAAGGGCAGTCACTCAAAGACAAGTTCCATGTTCATGCTGATAATTTTTACCGCCATGTCAGATTTCTTTTTATATCTGTAAGGGTTTTAGAGTTATTTGCAAAAACAGCAATTTACAAGTAATGATCTATTTTTAGTAACAGTGGCCATGTTGTTCGATATTCTGTCTAATCAAATGCATACCCTGGTCATGATTCAGGCAAAAATTTGTTACAATTGCCCTACCAGTTTCAACAGGAAGATTCATTGGTGGATGGGGGGGGGGGGGTGGAACCCCCTTTTTTGGATAACCATGGATTTTTTAAATGAACATCCTGATGTTTTGCTAAGAAATACCCTAAAAAATTTTTGCGCCTCGCTCCGCTCAGTGATATTTTCTTTCATTTATAAATGGACACCCCCCCTTTTCAAATTCCCTGGATCCGCGCCTGAAATTATTGAAATTGTTGACAAACAGACTGACAGACGACAATCCTCTAGTGATGGCAAAAACTCACATTTCCTTTGTGGCCATTAAAGCTTAAAAAGGACTTTTATATACCTTTCACATACTGGTATATAAATATGAAAATTTGGAAACAGTGTTTACCAATAACCTTTGATATGTGAAATGCATTTATTGTAATGATCATTTTTGCAATTTAACCACTAATACATGTTCAGTATATACTTAAGACTTACATAAATGAGTTATATGTGAGCTTTAGTGAATAGTGACGGATTCAGGGGGCAGGTGGGCCCTGGACCCCTTTAGATTGGAAAACATTTAAAATACCTAAAGGTTTTTCCGAAAATTGGGTTCCCCCTTTGAAAAATTATGGGTTGGGCCCCCCTTAGCAGAAATTCTGGATCCGCCACCGGTGAATACTTAGTGTAGTCAGTCACAAAAATTGATGTGGTAGTGTACATTTCAAAGTAGACTACACGTTTCATATTTTCTAAAATACAAAATGTATTTGACCTGTCATTTATAGCATTTCTTAACAATTAAAAAGCTTTTCATATACATTGTAGTAGCCTAAAAATATAATTTATATATATGAAATGGACCTTTTTATTTCATTTAACATCATCTGCAGCACATTTTATTACTCGGCTTTATTGAACAACAAAAAATATCTGTATTTCTTACTGCATCAGTGTACAGCTGACGCGTCCAATGATCATAAAGTATTCAAGCCCTCGAAGAAGGAGAGAATCGGATACGGAGAGGGCTTGAATTATTCGAGTTATAGGAAGTGGGGATCAGCCGCTAGAGGGCGCAGAATTATTTGAGTGGTGCGTGAAAGCCAGCTGGTAGTTCGGCCCACTTACAACTCGGACTATCAACATTTGGAATGACCAACAGACGGCTCAGATCAAATAAACGATAAATAAATGGTCAAAAATTTACTCTTTGTATCTATTATTAAAGTTCTAAGTTTCTGGTTGTTCGTTCATAGGCACGCGTCTGAGTGATCCGTAAGAGAGGTCCGAGTGGACATGGTCTGAGTTGAGTTGTCTGTCAGTTCTAGTTACTAAACAATTCCGGGTCATTTGGTCCCTCAGTCAAAAAGTTCTCAAGAATGAAAATTTGAAAATAGGGTGTTTCGAATCATAAATGGAGAATTTTTATGGTCAGAACAACGTAAGAAGGCTTCAAAGAAAGGTTATATCATATATAATAGTGGAAACAAATGGCTAAATGACAAAGTGTCTGCATGAAGTGTATGAATATTGTGACATTTGTGTTGACACCTGTGTCAAGGACATATATCTAAATATACGTCATTGCCTGTGTCAAGTGGGGTTGATAGTCTAAAATCTAAGATCTTACGGTTTGCAAGAAAAAAAATATAACGGAAACTCAAAATCAGTAAGGGGGAATAACTCATAAAGGTCAACCGCAAAGTTTTAGTCAAGATGTGACAAAGTTGTATATTGACATTGTGAACATTTTCATCATTACACTTAAAAGCTATCTTTTACGGTTTCTGAGATTACGCGATAACAAGATTTATGTGGTTGGGGCAGATAAATAAGTGAATATAGCAGGGTGACTTTTGAGGTCCCATTCTCTGACCGATCTACCAGCCCAAGTGTCCTAATGATATGTTGCATAGTTTTTACGGCGGAGACCCTACGGAAGAAAAAAATTAATCTTAAGACATACAATAAGGTCTTTACGACCAAGGTCATGAAAGACCTTAATAAAACCAGAAAAATTAATATATAATTAAAACCAGATTTATAAGATGTGTTAATTGTGGAGCCGTCCTAGTTCAAGATCATGGTAAAAAGGCCGCAAATATTTTGAATCTTCTCTGCTATACGGTGCATTATATGGTCTAACTTTTGCACACATCTTGGGCTTTTCAAGACTAATAGTGACTACGCAACTTTGCAACCTTGCGATAGGGAAAAATGAATCTGTGACGTAATGTCATTAAATATATTTTAACATTTCCCCGTTAGCAACGTTACATAGTAACTATTAGTCTTGAAAAGCTCCACAATGGGTGAAAAGGTTGGACAATATACTGCAACGTAAAAATCGTCTTGTTCTTTTATTTTCTATATCTTATGAAGTATGTGACAATTATACATACTATACCTGTCCAATGTATAATATCGAAAAAGCATTATAGTGGGCTTGATAAATTAGTTCATATTTACGTCTGATGATCGGGTCAACATTGTCAGATCTGCAAATTTGTATCAGCAAATGTTTGGTAGTTCCTTCTGTGGGAGTCGATTCATCGCTGTTGTTACATATATGGCTACTCTGCCTGCACTTTGTCCAGCACCCTACACCACTCGGCCATCTAGGCGAAATAAAAATATAGCTTTCGGTATCCGGGTGATACCTCATCGTAGGTTTAATCTAATTTTGTAACGAAGTACGTGATGTATTGGAGCTTTGTGCAAATCAGCTGTGATTAAGTATCGTATATAGGAGAGACGATTCAATGTCTTTCGACGAGGAATGCCGTCATACAAAGTTATTATTTTTATAGAGTCGATGCAATGTCATACTTTTCGAATTCTAAAGCTTGTTTGACCAATATAATTTTCGCAACAGCCACGACAATTTTGAACAGATATATCATGAGATAGAGGGGTGTTTGCCAAAATACAAGTCGCGGGGCGGTAAAACTTCCCGAGCCTTAAAGGCGAGGGAGATTTACACCCAAGACTTGTATTTTTAGCAAATACTCCGACGTTCATGATATATCTCTTTGATTGCATCGAATGTCTCCATCATTAAAGCGCAGAGATGACCCGGGGACAAATGCCACGGTGAAGGGGTATTTGCCAAAAAAAAAAAATACAATGGCTATTAACCAATCAGAAAGCAGCTTACTTACATAAGGTGTAATTAATAACATAAATTTGTTGGACGACGCGCATGTCACGGAGTTTTCATTTTAGATTCTGTCCATGTTTTGAAAGTGAAAGTTAAAATAGTTACAATTTGTGCAGTTCGATCTCCGTTGGATTAAGTTTCTCCTGTTTCGGTAAATTTGCAGATGTAAGAAACAAATAAAGGGATATGGAGTAAATGTACCTGGGACAAAATCCCTATGAATACATGGTAAGATTAAGCAAATGGATCAACGCTATAATTGTTGTTCTTCATCTTGAAGTTACAATGAGGCCTTCAAACAAACGCTCTTACCTCATAGTAATTTCAAGACGGCCCCTAGCACCCGACAAAGGGACCAATAGACAGTACAACATATAAACGATCACAGGGCATTCATCGTGTTGTTTGTAAGAAAACTTGGCAAGTAAAATCGGGAGATGTGGGCAATATATAAAGGCCAGAAAAATAGTTTACAAAACAAGATAAAAGCCTTTTCAGAGACTTTGGTTATCGTTTACTGTTTTAAATCTTATTGTTTTAAAATACATTTTGAATACGGTTATCAGCTCTATATCGTTAAGTTCCTGTATATATTGTCAGAAGCTGCGCTATTTCTTTGGTTAGAAGTTGAAACATACTATTCTTTCGTGTTTGCTTTTAATTTATATTCTTAAAGCAATAAATTTGATGAAGATTTCAAGCAATACGTCATAAAAGAATGGAAGCGATATCTTGACAATTCATTATATGGACTAAATTGAAGGCCAATCTTACAAAGTTCCATTCCCGTGATTATGTTTGAATCGACTGCAGCAGAATACAAAGCTGGTTCTGTAATTATGATGTATTTGTGTTAGACGAGGGATTTCATAATTGTTTTGAGTCGATTCTTTTTTTTGGAACAAAACTGAAATGTGTGTTTTGCTCTTTGAAAGCAGACAAACACTGGGTTCTAATTATTCAAATATCTGTCTAAATGTCAGGTATTATGTGTGCAAGGGGCTAAGTACACTGAGGGCTCATGATCAAGCCATGCCAAAACGTTTTGCATAATTGGAATAATTCATGATAAAACCTCTTAATACTTATTTCTTATTATTCTTTAATTAAACCAAATTAGAACGTTAGCATGCTCACATACTCCACGCACCCACATTTCGGGTAAATCTACATTATTGAACTATGAAATAAAATATCATCACAACTTTTATGCATGCACATTTCTTACATAACATACACAAATGTATGCACAATAAACCTGCAAAATAACAAAATCATATCTAGAAAACTGTCATAAACTGTAGGTGTCATCTGAACAAAACATGTACACTTGAAATTAAAATGTAACATTTAAGAAATATATTTTGCATTAAAGTGATATGAATTTTTCTCATTATTTACTCAAACTCAAAATTAAATTACCATGCACATCTTTGACATATGCCATTCGACATGCAATATAAAAACTTTTTATGTAGAAAATTGTAGGAGAAGATGTCTGGACAAATAATGTACACTATAGCTATAAGCAAACATTGATGGGTGTTCCATGGAAAACTTGTGTCGCCTGCACTACAGAAGAGCCATTTTTGGTCCAGTGAAGCTCTAAAATATGCAAAATTAAAATTTTACTTATAATGTGCATGTCTAGATTAGGAGAAAAACATATTCTGCAAATTTGGTTAAGAATATGCATTTTTAAGGACTTGCAGATTAACAAACTGATTTAACATATGAGCTTAGTGGCTTGGCAAACCTCTAGAACCGGTAAAAAAAATCTAAGTATAATGTGCATAACCAGACCTGATATACAACATATACTGAAAATTAGGTTGGAATCCGATAGACAGTTGTGAAGTAGTCGAAGATTAAGAAACCCAATTAAAAAATGAGCTATTTTGGCTCTGTTAACCTCTTAAATCTGTAAAATCAAAATTTTAAATATCATGTGCGCAACTATATCAAGTAATCAATGTATTCTGAAAGGCTGGTTGGAATATGATTTACAGTTTTGAAGGAGTTCCACATAAACAAACAGAATTTCTGGCTCAGTGAACCTCTAAAACTGCAAAATCAAAATTTTAAGTATCAGATGCACAACTACATCAGGTGAACAACATATCCTGCAAGTTTGGTTGGAATCTGACTTATAGTTGTGATGGAATTGGGGAACAAACCAGATTATCAAATGAGCAATTTTGGCTCTGTGAACCTCTAAAATCTGTAAAATCAAAATTCTATATATAAGATGCACAACTACATTAGGTGAACAATCTATCCTGAAAGTTTTGTTGGAATCGGACTGGCAGTTTTGAAGGAGTTGCGGACTCACAAATGAGCAATTTTGGGTCTGTTAACCTCTTAAATCTGTAAAATCAAAATTCTAAGTATCAGGTGCACAACTACACCAGTTAAACAACATATCCTGAAAGTTTGGTAGGAATCAGACAAGTGGTTTTGAAGGAGGTGTGGATTCAAAAACTGTCGGGACGACGCAGGACGACGACGACGACGTAAGACGACGGATAGTAATCCCTATGTGTGCTTACAGCAGGCGACACAATAACCCCCACCCCCCAAAATTGGCAAAGTTCAAGAATGTGTATTTTTCTGAACAATTATCAAAATTCAAAATCCAAGTAGTATGCACATCTTTGATACATGCATAATCAAACTGCAATATAAAAACTTCCTACCATAAAAACTTTAGGAGGAGTTATCCAGACAAATGATGTACCCTATAAGCAATATTTTGCATAAAAATGACAAAGTTCAACAATCTGTATTTTGCTGAAAATTATCAAAAATCAAAATCTAAGTAGTATGCACATCTTTGATATATGCACAATCAACCTGCAATATAAAAACTTCCTACCATAAAAACTGTAGGAGGAGTTATCCGGACAAATGATGTACCACCAGTGATGATGGACGGACGGACGGACGGACGGACGGACCAGTCAAAAACTGCGTTGGGTATAATAAAGCGCATCATATTCAGAATAACACAATCTATGTCTCGATGTTTGTTTGGAGGCTAAAAGTTAGAAAATTGAAAAAAAAATGTATTTAAGGAGTAAAACAGATACTAAAACTAATCACGCGTTTAAGTCGACAAAACAATTTTATTTAGAACCCATTGACATGAATCTTGTTTCAAATTTATATAAAGAAATGAAAATATGTATATTATATATGTCGGTCGAGCACAAATGTATACTAATATCCAGAAAATATAAGAAATAGGGATGGCAAAGTACTCCATTTACTTCAAAACAAGGACGTTTTAGTGTAGATTTTTCACACAATGAGTTATCTGTGAGTTATTTTATGTTAAGAATAAATACGGCATTACTTTTAAGAATAGTATTAGAAATTTCTCTCAACGTTCAGATAATTAAGTGACCGACTTATGGAATTTATTAAAATGTAATTCGGTACTATATTTTATTATTTCATTAAAGGCTTTTAATAAAGAATATTAAAAACCGTTTTATTTTACTTAAAAAAAACGAAATTGATTGATAAAACAATTATACCATGGGTTAAATTGGACCATATGTGCATTAGTTAATATCAAAATGATGTTCACTGTTCTTTTGACAACGTGCTAAAATTTATTGTTTTCCTTTTCTATTTATCCTCTTGACCGGAGTCCTAGTAAAATTCATGTTATGACGTTGCTCATTTGCGTTTTTATGTTTTTGTAAACATTTCAACTAAATATATTGTAGGTACATTGGAACATATTATATAAGAATTCCAGGAGGGCCGGAAAACGGCCTTATTGCAACCAACCTTTTTACCTCATAATGTTGTAAATCTGAAATCATTCTTAGTACAAAGTAAATATTATCTCAAATAATGTTATCTAAACTTTTTTTTTCAAATTTTCAAATTTTTGTTGGCCATCTTCTTCAGGTAGTTAAATGTATTTCTTTGCTTTACATTTATCATTATCTGACTGTCTGTTGTATTTAACATTTTTTTTAGAATCTATCTTTTTTTATTTCTTTCGATATTAAATTACGGGCAATCACTATTACGAATAATAGTCCAGTCACGTTAGAATTCGAATGTTTAAAAAAAGGGGAAAAATAAATGTGAAAATGTAAATTATCGTCAAAATAGTACCTGAGAAATGCCCTTTGTAATGAGCTGTTTGCGAGTCACGTCATATCTAGTAATCAAATGTTCATATCTTCTGTAAAACTTCTTAAAAGTATTTAATAATTTATGAAATATGTAACCTTGTAGTAAAATTTTGGTTGGTTTGACAACGTGCTAACATTTATTCTTTTCATTTTCTATTTATCCTCTTGACCGGAGTCCTAGTAAAATTCATGTTATGACGTTGCTCATTTGCGTTTTTATATGTTTTTGTAAACATTTCAACTAAAAATATTGTAGGTACATTAGAACATATTATATAAGAATTCCAGGAGGGCCGGAAAACGGCCTTATTGCAACCAACCCTTTCACCTCATAGTGTTGTAAATCTGAAATCATTCTTAGTACAAAGTAAGTATTATCTCAAATAATGTTATCTTAACTTTTTTTCAAATTTTCCTTGGCCATCTTCTTCAGGTAATTAAATGTATTTCTTTGCTTTACATTTATCATATCTGACTGTCTGTTGTATTTAACATTTTTTTAGAATCTATCTTTTTTCTTATTTCTTTCGATATTTAATTACGGGCAATCACTATTACGAATATAGTCCAGTCATGTTAATATTCGAATGTTCAGTGAATGTAATTACACATTTCATCAATATTCTCAAGTTAAAAAGGAGTACGTTTTCAATCTTTCATATCAAGTTTTTCACCAGTTTAAAAAAATAGATTTTGGACACCCGAGTAGCTATTATAAATCGTAGAACTGAAAAATAGCAATATTTGGACACATGGATAACAGGTACATCATTGACAGAAGATGAAATTAACAGTAACTTCGGTATTTTGTTATTCAGTATTTTTATGGGATTTTGGATACTACTTGGACCCTCCTGTATCTCATGAATAACAACCCAATATATCGTTTGGTAATAAATAAAGTGAAGAACTTACTTTCTGCTAAAACAAATAATCCTGCTAATAGTAGAAGTACCACTGAGAACTTCATTTTGCGCACGATGTCCAGTTCATTGAAGCTGTTCATGTATATATATCCAGTTGAAATCGGGATAAGAAAGGGAAAACAAAAATTGTTTATGGACTTAAAGAGATAATATAGGTTCAATTTTAAAAGTAATACTCTTGAAAACTATCCTATATTGGTGTATTGGATTTAAAAAAAGGGGAAAAAATAAATGTGAAAATGTAAATTATCGTCAAAATAGTACCCTAATTTTGGCCCCTGTCTTGTAACAGATGTAAAATAAATAAGCATAAAGAAAACTTCAAGAGCTTTTCTGCTGTAACAACTCCCCTGAAAACTATACGATTTCATGTAATAAATATAAAAAAAATAATGATTAAAAAATTTTAAAAATAAATAAGGAGACACGTATTATTTGATTTTATTTAATATGGTATTGACGTCGAATGGTAGAGGCGTGCATATTAAACAGAGCCAATACACGGCAATATAGAGGCAAGAGAAACAGAGTCAATGTACACAAAGATAAAACACAGAAAGTAAAACAGCGCAAGAGAAAAAAAACACGGCATAATGGCAATATACAATCAACACAATTAAACAGAGCAAACAAAGGCAAAACATTGATATATAGGGCCAAACCCAAATAGAGTAAAACAGAGTAAAGGAAAACAAAATTTGGCAATACATAGGCAACACGAAAAGAAACAGAGAAAACAAAGACAAAACATCGGAAAATAAAGGCAACACAATTTGAAACATAGCAAACAAAGACAAAATATAGACAGCTCAAAAATGAGAACCGAACCGTCCGTCTAAATCGATCAATCCAAGGACAATGGCAACATCGGAAAAAAAAAGAAACAAAAATAACATGATCACGGCACAGGATCGAAAAATGAAGACAGAAACATATACAAAATTGAACAACACAGACCAAATAAAAAAAAGGATAGGTAAGATCAGCTGCACCGGTAGAGTAAGCATCTCCTGCTTCTTATAAGACACCCGCCGTGTTGAACATGTCAACTCCGGAAGTAAAGTCAAATCCGGTAGAGGAAAAACAAGAAGATATCATTTGGAGCTGAATAATAGGATATGTCTTTAACATTTATTCCACATAACACAAACTTACATTTAGATTCCGCACATTTTCTCTGATTTTTCTTCCCTGTTTCGTAATCTCTTAAAGCAGTGATTTGCAGAATAAGAATTCAGTTATTTTTTGCCTACGCTAACAATAAAGTCTGAATCGTGAAAATATCAGACAATTCTATCTGACAGTTTTTAGACCCCCGGTACCGCCTTAAAACAACAAAATTGTGCAGATGGCTATTTCGATACCTTGTGTCCCTTCAGTGGTCTTCAAACATATGAATAGCTCATACAGAACCTTAAATTATCGCCAATATCAGCTAAGAACAGAGTGTTGAACTGAGATTATCCTTGGTCTTATTATCATATGGCATTGATCAGTCTTTAAAAAAGCAAAAAGAGGAAGAAATGCAGAAGGTCCCTCTTTGTTGATTACAAAAACAGGAAAACAGCAAACACCTACAATGGCCAGGAACTACAATCACATGCCACAATTTACAAGCAAACTTCACCAGAAAAAACAAAAATGAAAACAAGACAAGAGACAAACATAAATAACGATACGAACTCGGGATAGCCGGACTTGGAACCGGCACTAGAAAAAGCCAGTGGTAGGGTTAAACCGGTTTATGGGTACCCAAAACTTCCCCTTTCTCTATCCCGTTTCCCTATAGTATCATAAACATGCGAATAAAACCCAATACAGGTAGACTACTAACTCAATGACCACTATCTTGGAACAGAAAAAGCATATAACAAAACGTAATTTTGAAAGAAGGGTCAAAGAGTGCTCGCCGCTATACTACCGGCTAGCTCAAAGAATCTAGTCTGCTGGTAAAACACTGTCGCACTACGGAAGAAAAATCAAACTCAAAACTCCCCGAAGGGTTTGGTAATGAGTCTTCATGTATTTCAGTAAACATCGGCAGTATCAGTGAGAGGCCAGTATATAATGTAAAGTCTTCAGGTCACTGGAATCCAATGCCAATTTAACGGATTCGTTCAGAATATCTCGTCGATATCCACTATTACGTTAAGGATGTAAGTTACGTCCCAGTTTTTCTGGATTATTTATCATTTTTTGACATTTTTTAACAACATTTCCATAAAATCGGGGATGAGAAATGCCCTTTGTAATGAGCTGTTTGCGAGTCACGTCATATCTAGTAATCAAATGTTCATATCTTCTGTAAAACTTCTTAAAAGTATTTAATAATTTATGAAATATGTAACCTTGTTGTAAAATTTTGGATGTGAGAGTAAGGTTACGCTCATTAAAATCATCAAGGGTGGAACAAATGCGAGCGAATCGTACAAGTTGAGATACACACCCAGTAGGATGGAGCTAGGGGAACGTCGCCGTCAAGAAAGGGGAAATTAGTAATAGTAAAATCAAAATCATCCCTTTTATCATAAACTTTAGTTTTTATTTTATCAGAGTCAATGCTGATACTTAGATCCAGAAAAGGACAGTATTTAGAATCATTGTTTGCCTTATTTAGTTTCAGTTGTTGTGGGTAAATGGTGTCAACATAAGCTAAAAATTGGGGATTGTCAGTAGTAAGGATATCGTCAATATACCTGCAATTATCATTGAAAATAGAAATAACTTTATCACTTTTTGGTATATTTCCATTTTGTAGTTTTTTTCATGAATTCCCGTTCGTAACAGAACAGAAAAAGATCTGCAATGAGAGGTGCACAATTAGTACCCATGGGGATTCCAATGACCTGATGATACACAATGGTGCCGAAACGAACATAAATGTTGTCTAGCAAGAGATTCAGTGCCTTAATCATATCATCACATGTCCAGGAGCAATAATTGATGTAAGAGATATTTGAGAAGAACCCTTGCTTTTTGTTGCAGCAAATAAACTGAAGACCCTAAAAATTTAAAAGACCATTTAATAAGTTCACCCAATTTAGATTTAATCAAATTATGTGGAAGGGTTGTATAAAGTGTAGAAAAATCATAACTGTCAATAGATGAAACTGGTCTATCTATAGATTGTAATTGTTGCCATGGTCAAATTAAAAAGTAAAAAGTAAACCAAAAAGCTTTTGACAATCGTTCACACGTATTCACAGTTCACTAACAGTTGCGTGGTAGGAGAAAGTGAAAATCTTGTTTCCCGAATATAAATATATATATATAGCGATTGATCAATATATCCACACACGTCGCCAGTTTACTCCATGAATATCTGACAGTATAGCAGTGAAACCGGTAGGAGATGAACAATGTGATGTTTAATTGGACTTTAAAGTTTTTTTTTGTGTTTTTAATATATATATATATATATATATATATATATATATATATATGTTTATATTTACATATAACAAAAATTTTAAATAACACGCGACGTTTCAGTTCACAAAGAACTTTTCTCAAGCGAATGATGATGGCGTCTGAATATGAAATCTGACACTAATCATCTTATCACGAAACATGTTTGTCTTTTTATGAACATTGCATCTTCTAATACGGAAACGCGGATAGGAAGATAAACACTGGATTGCGGGGAATTTCGATGTTTAACATAACCTATGATTTAATTTAAAAGGGGGAAATGGGTAGGGGCGGGAAATTAAGCCTTCTTCGGCAAAATAGACATTTTTGACAAAAATATTATAATAATCATGGAATCGGCGTAGAAGAATAGAAAAAAGAAGGGAAACGGGGAATGTGTCAAAGAGACAACGACCCAAAGGGGAGTAATAACAACTCAAAGCCACCATAAGATCTTCAATGAACAGTGAGAAAACCCCACACCCAACGGTAGGTCGGAGTCGGCCCATGAATAAGGAGTACTCAAGTTCAGCGAAATAAACATCAAGACACACAAAGGCTTAATAAATTTCCTGACTTAGGACAGGCGCAAACCTGCTGCGGTGGGGTTAAACTAGTTTTATTGGGCCCAAACCTTCACCCTATAGCCAATGTGATAAATAAAAAAATAATCGTAACAACAGTAAAATTCAGTTGACAACAGGACTGAGTCAATTGTGAAAAATGAAACTGAAAGAACTAAATATACGGACACATAAACATGAAATCACAAGAGACTACTAGCAGTTAACTGACATGCCAGCTGAATTAAGACCCATTACCAACTGACAAAGTAAGTTATGTACCCTCAGTATACAGCTTCCACCAAGATCCCTTCCTGTGAGGAGTTTAGCATAATGATTTCATGCATATACCGGAATACATAACCGGTATATTTGTTTCTTAAACTATTATCCTATTATCCCAAGTTTTTCGCATCTCGTTGATTTATTCCATGACGCTCAATAGTTTTGAGTTGATGTATCCAGAACCGTTCTCGTGTTTGTCTTTCTTTGTCGGTCCATGATTGACTGACCTCAATAATTTGGAATTTCTCTGTATCAAATGAATGATACAGTTGATTTCTCGGCAGATTAGGCAAGTCCCATTTTTCATTTTACTGTAATTGGGAGGTTGTAAATGCGGTAGAGAAAACTTCCTTTGGGCGTTTTGCAAAGAAATCAACCAATCACAGAATCCCATTTGTCACAACCTACTACCCTGCTTTTAGAAAATTGTCAAAAAAAAAAAAAAAAAAAAAAAAAAAAAAAACAATGGGGGCTGATTGAAAACGATCCAAATTTGAACAAATTATTTCAAGAACCACCAGTGATGGCATTCCGGCGACCAAAGAGTTTGCGTGTCATCCTTGTAAAATCAGAAATTAAAAAAGTACCCCCAACGATTCCAGGCGTGTTAAAACCTTGTGGACGCAGGAATTTTAAGTGTTGCAAATAAGCGATCACTGATTCTAAATTTAGGAGCTAGGTGACCAAGGAAGAATACACAATCTATGCAATTTCCAACTGAAAGTCTTCAAACTGCATTTACATCTTGCCATTTGAACCGTGAAAAATGCAGTACATTCGGGAAACATCAACGCTCTCCAATTTCAAATTGAACAATCACCGCTGTTTTTATACTAAAAATCGAAATGTCCCACTAACCTGTCATCTTACCCTTCCGGAGCACCTTATGATACCTCCGTTTTTATAGGGGTTACTATTGCCGGTGCTTTGGTTTTGTGGCGTTTTTGATCATTTTTGTTTATTTGTTTTGTCTTTGTCATACTGTTTCAGTTCGTGTTGCTGTGAATTGCCGTGATGTTGGATTTGTGATTTTAAAATTTCCCCTTTCCTCGTTCTTGCTTCGGTATTCGTTTGCCGATGTACTTAGACCAATTAGTGAAATTCCAAATTATTGAGGTCCAAAGAAAGACAAACACGAGAACGGTTCTGGATACGTCAACTCAAAACTCTTGAGCCTCATGGACTAAAACGTCGCGTGTTATTTTAAAATTTTTGTTATATGTAAATATAACATTTTAGTGTTGTTATAATTATAATACATAGACATTTATATTAACGTGAAGCTAGCCGTCAATACTATCCGTCAAAAGCGGTAGCCGTCAATACTGTATCCGTCAATAATATTCATGAGATGAGGGTGCGTTCGGAAAATGTAAATTTTAAAACTCGGATACGTGATTGTTATAAACGGACAGAATTGGAAATTTTTAATGAAACAAGAGGCATGGGGTACGGAAAATTTCCGGTGAAAAGTTTTTAAATTTAAAAAACAAATGATCGTAATTTCCTTTTTACTATTTATTCTTGTAAAGGTTTTCCTGACTGTATGGGGTTTTTTGTTAATTCTAGATCGGTGTATCGTGCTCTTATACAAGGTGTTAGATAACACAAACATTTTGATGACACGGTATTCATGGTATTTTGAACTTTACAGATTCTGCTATCGTCTGCTTGAAAAGGCAATTCAAAGTACATCAATGTGTTTATGACANCATCAAAGGCACAGTTAAGTGACTAAAGGCGAATTATACGTAATTAACTAACAGTGAATTAACTATTCCAACGATTTTCTTACATCACATATTATTTATATATAAAGATTAGCAACTCTACTATCACCCCATATTAATCACAACAAAGACGATATATCTCTTACTGTATATACTGAAAGTTACAAAAACTTCGTTACAGAATGTACAGTAACATATACAGTACTTATCAAATAAACAATTAAATTATTTCTGATCTAAATCAACAGTTATTTCCGAACTTAATTTTATGGTAACTTCTGTACTAGATTACAGGAATTTGGGTACAAAATTTACAATAATTATATACTAGGGTATTACATTTACAGCAACTTCGCTGCAAAGTTTACTGTAACTGTGGTGCGAAATTCACAGTAACTATAAATAATATTACGGATCACTTGAACTTGGCGACCACAATACTGGAATACTAGTATTGTCCACAATACTGGAATAAAAATTTTATTCCAGTATGGTATTCCAGTATTGTACCAGTATTGTGGTCGCCCAAGTTCATAGTTTATACAAGTTTATAGGGTATGGTACGTTTTATGACAAAAAGAATATTAAAGTAAAAAAAAGGTACTATTTTGTTATTTTAATTAGAGTTATTAGGTGATCAAAGGTGATAACCGGTAGTTTAATTAGAATGAGCAGGTAATTAGTAGGTGATGAAGAACATACTCAAGATGACCCGTGAACAAGTTTAGGACAGAGATCGCCAGACATAACCCAACTATCAACATGCTGAGTACCCACGGACCCATGGACACCAAAACCATTGACCAGATGAGGCTAACTCTTCTGACTGCAGCAGTGTTTGACACCCGACAACAACAGTGATGAATTATTTAATGCTATATCTTGTGTTTATTGTTTTTAGTCTGAAGTGTATACTGTTATAAGATAGAATAAATATATTTTATTCATTTCACAATCTTCTGACAATATTAACTTTACCATTAATAATTACTTCGTATACATTTATATTTATAACATTTCATAGATACATTATTCAAAAATACAATTTATACAAAATTCAAAATTTTCAACAATACTGGAATAAAATTTTTATTCCAGTATTGTGAACAAAACTAGTATTCCAGTATTGTGGTCGCCAAGTTCTTAAGTGATCCAATATTACCTCGGTATGGGCTTTACTGTAACTTTGTTACTAAAGTTGCACTAACCTCGGTAGAACATCCTGAATTTACAGAAACTTCGATACAAAAATATACAAAGCTATGTGATACTGTATAAAAATAAATCAACACCCTAATCCGAATCTCTGAAAACAATGAAATTGACATTTCAAAATTTAGAACAGTTCTAACGGGTTCAAAATCATTGATCGATACTGAATAGACATTTTCTGAAATATCCTGACTTATCATTTATATATTTTTATTGAAATCTAAAATCAATTGCCAACACATCGATAACATTTCGACGCTGTGAATTTCGTATCATGACTTAATTACTATCGAAAAAAGCTGTATTCAGAATTAAGCGCTAGAACTCTTACGATTGGTTAATAAAATTAAATGTTTAATTTAAAACAGAAGTCTAGGTCATGTAACTGATCGATCTACATCAACAGCGTAACCCTGACGTTATAACTTGACATAGGGTCGACAGAAATTTATTTTTCCTTTTTTCAGTATATGTCAATGTTTGAGTCTCGTTTTGAAATTCGATTATTTATCATTTTATGGTATTCCAGAAATAAAGAAAAGCTTGCGTCTACATTTTGAATAGTGCCAATGTGGAGAAACCCTAACAATACCTATAAATGTCGAGAGAATTTAGGACAGAAATATATTGATAAGCACCAACACCCTACTGTGGCTGATAGAGAAGTTTACCCACCTGGGGAGTTCTGT
>MJUU01024706.1:1603-24274 GCA_002080025.1 Modiolus philippinarum
TAATAAGAAACGCAACAAAAACAATAAGTCTCCCAAACTTCGTTTGGGAGACTTAATAATAATAAGAAACGCAACAAAAACAATAAGTCTCCCAACTTCATTTAGGAGACTTAATAATAATGATAAGAAACGGTAGTAAAACAATAAGTCTCCCCAAACTTTGTTTGGGAGACTTAATAATAACTAGATTTGCAATTGCAAGCAATAGCCGATGTCACCCCAGACTCCCCATTCGATGATTCCATCTTATTCGCAACCCCAAAATCTACCTAGAAATCAATTTTCGTTGAAATCCGTCAAAGTTGAAATTTTGACGTATTTTGGCCGCCATCTTGGAAATGGCCGCCATTTTGAAAAAAAAATCACGAAAAGCACAACTCCTTAAGGTGATCTAATTTCTTGCCAAGTTTCGTTTGATTTCAGCAAGCCGTCTCAAAATGACAGCGCGGACAAAATTATTGGAAGAAAAAGAATAATAACTAGATTTGCAATTGCAAGCAATAGCTGATGTCGCCCACCGGCAGGAAATTTGATGATTCCATCCTATTCGCAGCGCCAAAATCTACCTAGAAATCAATTTTCATTGAAATCGGACAAAGTTGAAATTTGACGTATTTGGGGCGGCAATTTTGAAAATGACGGCCATTTTGAATTTTTTTTTTCGCATAAATTCCTTTCCCTCATCTTACTGAACATTTATGTACAATATGAACAAATTCTTCAATAGAGTTCCTAAGATATTGAATCCTCCATTCCTCAACGTAAAATGACGGCCATCTTGGAAATGGCGGCCATCTTGAAAATTTTCGCCGGTGCATGCACATCTTCTCATGGTGGTCCAACTTTGTGCCAAGTCTGATTGAATTCTGTGCGGGCATCTTTGAGAAAACAGGCGTACAAAAATCCTTGGAAGAAAGAAAGAATAATGAAAAATAATAATAACAGAGAAACAGACCAAAAACAATATGTCGTCCCGACTACGTCTGGGGCGACATAACTAGATTTGCAATTGCAAGCAATAGCTGATGTCGCCCCTGGCAGCCAATTCGATGATTGCATCTTGTTCGCAACGTCAAAATCTACCTAGAAATCAATTTTCGTCGAAATCGGACAAAGTTGAAAATTTTACGTATTTTGGCGGCCATTTTGAATTTTTTTTTCGCATCAATTCCTTCCTTTCATCTTGTTGAACATTTATACAAAATATGAACAAATTCTGCAAAGCAGTTCCGGAGATATTGAATCCTCAATTTTTCAACGTAAAATGGCGGCCATCTTGGAAATGGCGGCCAATTTGAAATTTTTTTTCGTAGCCTGCACTTTTCGTCGTGGTGATCCAACTTCCTGCCAAGTTTCATTTGCATACATGAAACCGTTTTCTCAAAATAGTCCGGACAATATTTGTGGAAGAACAATAATAATAACAAAGAATAAGAAGAAAAAGAAGAAACAGAACAATAACAATATGTCGCCCCGACTACGTCTGGGGCGACATAATAATCAGAAGAAACGCAGAATAACAACATGTCACCCCGACTACGTCTGGGGTGACATAATAAGAAACGGAGGAATGACAATATGTCGTCTCGACTACGTCTGGGGCGACATAACAAGTGATGATATGTTTGCATGCAAACACAAGTCACCCAAACCTAATTACATACTCAATTGCTCTGTGAAAGAATGATGTGTTGTAAATTTATCACCAATGATTGTAACTATGTTTTCTAATATACTAGTAATTGTGTTTTTTTTATTCTTAATATAAGAATTAGTGCTTAGAATTCATTATGTTTTCGTTTATCAGTGCTAGTATTGCTTTGATTCACAGGTAAACTATTTTCTTGATTGCGTCAGAAAGGAAGTTGCGTCATAATGTTCTCATTATTGATTCATCAATGAAACCAACATTCCTAGCTTAATATGTGTATTTATTGATACTTTAACATGAAATAAAGTTTTTGGGCTGTGACCTTGACCTTTGACCTTGACCTCATTTTGAAGATCCCATCTTCCTGAACATTTTGTATGTTGAATGTCTTTTTGTATCTTCAATGGTATTCGAGCTATAAGCAAAAAAATTCCAAAATCGGACAACAAAATCGGTTTTCGGTCCATAGACCAAAAACGGTTGGTCCAATAATTTTGGACCCACCGTAACAAATGTAGATCTTAACAAGACGTACATTTTTGCCATACATTTTATCAGCTATCTATTACCGTTCAAGAGTTATTACAAAAACAAGGTATAGGGTCAAAGTTCGAAGTGACCAATGACCTTTGACCTTGGCATTCTTAAATTTAACACATATCATCTAAGTTGAATGGAAAAGGTTCCAGGTTTCTATCTCTTACCGTTTTGGAGAAAAACATACTTTAAGATGGAACAAAATTTTCAAGGGGCATAACTCCTGAAGGATTCACCATAGAATTTCGGTCCAAATGTAACGAAGGTCCATCATGACCAAACAAATCTTTTTGTCATTACAATTTATCAGCTATCATTTACGGTTTCCGTGTTATTCCAATAAGAAAGTTTGAGGTCAAAGTTCAAAGTGACCAATGACGATGGTCATTTCGGAACTACTTGACTTTCCTGTACATCTTGGGGTTGGTATCTACAATGGTGCCAAGTTTCATTTAATTTGGACCAAACAACTTTGAGAAAATGTGTGGACAAGATTAAAATCATTGAGGAATAATAGCAAAAAATAACGAGTGATGATATGTTTGCATGCAAACACAAGTCACCCAAACCAGATTCCATACCCAATTGCTTTTTGAAAAATGCTGTGTTGTATATTTTTCACCAATGATTGTAATAATGTGTTCTGAAATATTGGTTTCTATTCCTTATGTAAGATCTAGTGTCATAAACTCGTTTTCGTCTATCAGTGTTAGTAGTACTTTGATTCACAGGTCAACAATTCATAAGTATATGTACTGGATTGCATCAGAAAGGAAGTTGCGTCATAATGGTTTCATAATTGATTCATTGATGAAACCAACAATGAACATTTATTGATACTTTAACGTGAAATAAAGCTTAAGGGCTGTGACCTTAACCTTTGACCTTGACCTCATTTTGAAGGTCCAGACTTCCTGAACATTTTGTTCGTTGAATGTCCTTTAGTATCTTCAATTGTATCTGAGCTTTCAGCAAAAAACACAAAACTCGGACATTAAAATCGGTTTTCGGTTCATAAACCGAAAACGGTTGGTCCGATAATTTTGGACCATATGTAACAAATGTAGATCTTAACAAGACACACATTTTTGCCATTACATGTTATCAGCTATCTATTACGGTTTATGAGTTATTACAAAAACAAGGTCTAGGGTCAAAGTTCAAAGTGACCAATGACCTTTGACCTTGGCATCTTTAAATGTAGCACATATCACCTAAATTGAATGGAAAAGGTCTCAGGTTTCTATCTCTTACCGTTTTCGAGAAAAAAACATGCTAAAAAGGTGATGAAACTTTCAAGGGCCATAACTCTTGAACGGTGCATCATAGAATTTCGGTCCAAATGTAACAAAGGTCCGTCATGACCTAATAAACATTTTTGCTATTAAATTAATCAGCTATCATTTACAGTTTTCGAGATATTTTACGAAAGGATATGGTGTAAATGAACATGAAACCATAACACATACGTGAACCCCAACTGCAACAATTCCAACGAGCCGTACGGCCATCCCGGAAATCAACCCCTCATCAGCAGCACTAGAACCCAAACAAAGGAAATCCATATTCAAAAAATGGTTAAAATGCATAAAACCAAACGAATTCCGAATAATCAGAAATATCAAATATAGCCAAGCACAAAACTACGATGGAGATTTGAGGTCAAAGTTCAAAGAGACCAATGACCGTGGTCATTTTGGAAATTTAAAGGCCTTCTTGCACATCTTGGGGTGGTTGTCCACTTTGGTGCCATGTTTCATTAAGTTTGGAATACCCATCTCTGAGATAATGTTTGGACAAAGTTTGAAAAAGCCATTGAGGAATAATAATAATAATAATAAGAAACAGAGTAAAAACAATAAGTCACCAAACTTCGTTTGGGTGACTTAATAATAAATAGTAATAATTGTGTTTGTATGCAAACACAAGAAGTCTCCAAAACGAACTCCCATAGGTTTTAGATGAGATCCACAGATTTTTAAACAACCTTCCTGTCAAATTTCATCCAATTCTGAGCACTTTGATTTTCCCGCCTTTTTTACCGTTACCATGGCAATGGTCGCCATTTTCAGTGGCGGATTTAGGGGGGGGCGGGGGGTCCCGGGCCCCCCCCCCTTAGGTCGGAAAATATTTAAAATTCCTAGGGGTTTTTAAAAAAATTGGGTATCGNATCGCCCCCCCCCCCACCCCCTTTTGAAAAAAATTATTGGTAGGGCCCCCCCTTAGCAGAAAGTCTGGATCCGCCACTGATTTTGAAGTCTTGGAGTCTATACAACAGTCCTGCTAACGGCAATCAGCATCAAAATCATCTATACAACAGTCCTGCAAACAGCAAAACAGCATCAAAATCATCTATACAATAATACAGCCAACAGCAAAACAGCATCAAAGTCAACTATACAACAGTCCTGCCAACAGCAAAACAGCATCAAAATCAACTATACAACTGTCCTGCCCGTAGCAAAACAGCATCAAAATCATCTATACAGCACTTAACCCAACAGTAAAACAGCACCTAAATCAACTATACAACAGTCCTGCCAAAAGCAAAACAGCATTAAAATCATCTAAACAGCAGTTCACCCAACAGTAAAACAGCATCTAAATCAACTATACAACAAACCAGTAACCAGCAAAACAGCATCCAAATTTATACAACAGTCATTCCAACAGCAAAATAGCTTTCAAATCATCTATACAAGAGTCCTGCCAACATCAAAACAGCATCAAAATCATCTATACAACAAGCCAACCAACATCAAAACAGCGTTAAAATCAACAATACCACTGTCCAGCCAATTGCATAACAGTATTAAAATCTTCGGCCAACCGAACATTAAAACAGCATCAAGTTATCAGCATCAAAATCATCTATACAACTGTTTAGCCAGCACCAAAACAGCACCCAGATCAACTATACAACTGTCCACCCAACAGCAAAACAACATCAAAATCAACTAAAAAACTGTTCAGCAAACAACAAAACAGCATCACAATCAGCAAAGCTAACAGCAAAGCTACCCCCCCCCAAAAAAAAACAGCATCAAAATCATCGATACAACACTCCTGCTAACAGCAAAACAGCATCAAAATCATTTATACAACAGTACTGCCAACAGAAAAACAGCATCAAAATCAAATATACGTCAATCCTACCAGCATCAAAACAGCATCAAAATCAACTATACAACAGTCCTGCAAAGAGCAAAACAGCATCAAACTACACAACTGTCCAGCAAACAACAAAACATTATCAAAATCAACTATACAACAGTCCAGCCAACACAAAAATAGTATCAAAATCAACTATACAACTGTCCAGCCAACAGCAAAATGAACTATACAACTGTCCAGCCAACAGCAAAATTAACTATACAACAGTCCAGTCAACACTGAAACAGCAACATGAAAGAGCCAACAGCAAACAGCACTCTCAATACAACATAAAAACAGCATCAAAATCAAATATACATCAGTCCTGTCAACATCAAAACAGCATCGAAATCAACTATACAACAAGTCTGTCAACATCGAAACAGCATCAAAATCAAATATACATCAGTCCTACCATCATCAAAACAGCATCGAAATCAACTATACAACAGCTAGTCTTACCAACAGCAAAGCAGCATTAAACTACACAACTGTCCAGCCAAAATCAAAACACAATCAAAATCAACTACACAACTGTCCAGTCAACAGCAAAATTAACTATACAACTGTCCAGTCAACACTGAAACAACAACATTAAATAACATCAAAATCATCTATACAACAGTCCAGCAAAGAGCAAAACAGCATCAAATTTATCATACAACAGCTTAGCCAAAGTCTAAAACAGAATAAAATCATCTATACAACAGTCCAGACTACAGCAAAACAGCATCAAAATCAACTATAAAACTGTCCAGCCAATAGCAAAACCATCAAAATCAACTATAAAACTGTCCAGCCAACAGCAAAACAGCATCAAAATCATCTGTACAACTGTCCAACCAACAGCAAAACAGTGTCAAAATCAACTGTACAACTGTCCAGCCAACAGCAAAGCCATGTCAAATCAACTGTACAACTGTCCAGCCAACACTAAAACAGTATCAAAATCAACTATACCACTGTCAAGCCAACAGTAAAATTAACAATACATCTGTCCAGTCAACACTGAAACAGCAACATTAAATAACATAAAATTCATCTATACAACAGTGCAGCAAACAGCAAAACAACATCAAATTAATCATACAACAGCTTAGCAAAACTCTATTACAGCATCAAATCATCTATACATCAGTCCAGACTACAGTAAAACACCATCGAAATCAACTATAAAACTGTCCAGCCAATAGTAAAACAGCATCAAATTCAACTATTCAGATCTCCAGCCAACAGCAAAATAGCATCAAAGTCAACTATTCAGATCTCCAGCCAACAGCAAAACAGCATTACAATCAACTATACAAAAGTCCAGCCTGAAGTAAAAAAGCATCAAAATCATCTATACAACAGTCAAGCAAACACGAAAACAGTATAAAATCAACTAAAACACTGTCCAGTCAACAGTAAAACAGTGTCAAAACCAACTGTACAACTTTCCAGCCAACAGCGAAACAGTATCAATATAACTATATAACTCTCTATCCAACAGTAAAGCAGCATCAAAATCATTGAAACATCAGTCCAGGCAACAGCAAAACAGCATCAAAATCATGTATAAAACAGTCCTGCCAGCATCAAAACAGGATCAAAATCAACTATACAACTATTCTGACAAGAGCAAAACAGCATGAAAATCATCTATACAGTAACTTCGTCAAACGCCGAAATAGCATCAAATGATCTATACAACAACAGAACAGAGCCAACAGCAAAACATCACTCTCCATACAACAGAGAAACAGTATCATAATCAACTATGCAACAGTCCAGCCAATAGCAGAACAGCATCAAAACTATACAACTGTCCAGCCAGCAGTATCAAAATCATCTATTTAAACTGATATGAAAACTTTGATGGCTTCGTGCACACTGTAGTAAGTTGGTGCAACATCAGTCTTGGTTCTGTCTAACAGTCCTTTAGCAAATACTAAATCTACGCAAGTTCCATTTTCTGTTGTTGGTTTATCAAATATCTGATCATATCCAAAGGAGGTCATTGTCTGTATAAAATTACTTGGTCCTGTCATTGAAATCTCCAAGGAAAATTGATGGAATCTTCAGCAATTGAATCTCTTGTAAAAGGCTTGCAATAATGGCAGAAAACTTCTGTAGTGGAAATGCTGGTGGTCTGTAGACTGTGACTATTACTAATTTTAATGGTTCTTCGATTNCTGATCATATCCAAAGGAGGTCATTGTCTGTATAAAATTACTTGGTCCTGTCATTGAAATCTCCAAGGATAATTGATGGAATCTTCAGCATAGAATCTCTTGTAAAAGGCTTGCAATAATGGCAGAAAACTTCTGTAGTGGAAATGCTGGTGGTCTGTAGACTGTGACTATTACTAATTTTAATGGTTCTTCGATTATTACTGCTACTGCTTCAATGTTTTCAGTTTTGAACAAGAAATGAGACTGTGTAACATCAGGGTGAGTGAACATAGCAACTCCTCCTCTATCCATAGAATGTAGCCTATCAAATAGTGGTTCGTTGTTAATATAAGCATCTTTACGTGGTAGTGAATTTGCTTGATACTGAGGAAGGAAACTAGCAGGTACATGCTGATCTTTCTGCATTCAAGATTCACTTAGGCATATAACTTTAATGTTTTTCATAAACTTCATACACTTAATGTCCTCAATATGTGGTAAGAGTCCTTCTGTATTGTGATGTATAATTGTAAATGTGTCTGCAATTGTAGAATCAGTACTGACTGTTGGTAAGAAAGGTGGCATCTTTTGTAAAGATTCTGTTATATCTGCTGATGAGTATATAGTATCTAGATCATAATTTAAAATATGAAGACCTTCAATTAAAGTTGCTCGACTTAATGCCACGTAGGCCATTCCAGGCTGAAAGATTTTCTTCATGGATATTACAATGTTACTTACTATCATGCCCTGGGCTTTATGTATAGTGGCAGCCCAACCAAGTTTAAACGGAAACTGCTTTCTGGTATATTGCTTCCCTCGTAAAGTTTCTTAAAAATTGTACTTTAACTGAACCTTTTTTGGACTTGTCAACAATGCTTTTTTTTATATGCTTCACACCAATTTTGGGGTTGGCAAATTTTATGAAGACAGCTAAAATGTTTGAGGGACCGCCTTGGTCTATACCTGTTATGGTACCAAAAGCACCATTCACTAGTCAATTCTCAGTATCCAGGTTTCTGGTAAGCATTATACGTGCACCAACGCCAATCTTCACAGTTGTCTGTAAGTCCTCTGTAGTAATCTTAGCAAATGGTTGTTCTCTTTGACGAATCTTGCCTGTTACAATGTCACGGTAAAAGTCTTTAGCCATTGATGTTAAAACTGGATTACATTTACTTTTAATCATTTCTTGATTGTGGTCATCTACTTGTTTGTTGGTAGAGAAAATGTGGAGATAGTCTTTTGCATGTTCTGGAGTCTTATCAAATATAGTTTGACAACGCTTTTATGTCTTCGTGAAGATTTAAGTCTCGTATTTTATGAAGTGCTAGTCCTCTGACAGATGGAAGCTGGTAAAAATCACCAACGGCTAGAATTGAGACATTTCCAAATGGTTTCTTCGAGTGTTTAATTTGAGAAAGTCCTCCGTGAATATATGTTTAAAGTTTTTGGTCCACCATAGATATTTCATCATTAATTAAAAGTTGTAAGCTGTCAAATTTATTTCTAAGTGTATTAAGTAAGCTTTCTCCCAAAGGTTGATATTGTAGTGTTATGTTCTTGTTGATAGCAAAAGCTGAATGGATGGTGAGTCCTTGGGTGTTGAAAGCAGCTGTGCCAGTAGGTACTGTAAGTAATATGGAAACTGAATCTGGAGAACTTGAACATTTTGATAAAATTCTTGATGCTTCATGGAAAATATATTTAATTATATGTGATTTTCCAGTACCAGCACCACCTGTAAGGAACAAATAGAATGGATCTGGATTTTGCTTGCGAAGTATTTGTAAACACCATTCACGGATTTTGTAGAATATCTGTTGTTGTGTTGAGTTCATATTTCTTAAGGCTTGCTGAAAGAGGAACTTTTGGAGCCTGATATTCAAAAGAATGATGCTTATTTTCATTATATTGATGTTCTGGAGTTACAAGTTCAGGAATTGTTTCTATTTCATCATCATTAGGATCTGTACCAAGTTGTTTCTCCATCTCTATTTCTATAAGTTCCACTTCTGCTTCAGGTGCAATGTAGGACCATGATTCTTCCTGTATCTTTCCATCCTGTAGATCTTGCCAAGCTTGTTCAAGTTTTTCTGCATCTATCTCAAAATGTTGTCTATTTTCTTCAATGACAGAGAGTATTTTTGTTCTATTCATGTGGCCTGTTCTGGCATATTCCTCATAGTCTTTTGTTGTTGATGGTAGTTTGATTGGAGTTCTGTGAGGAAAGAATACTTGTAGCAATGCGAGGTAATATTCATTTGGATTTTTGTTGATCTGGATACAGCTTCTTTGATAGGTTTTCTTTGTTGGAGGTAACCAAGTCCCCTGGATAGTTCATATACTGGAAGTGTGGTTTTGTTTGAAGATTTTGATTTCTGTGATTAAGTAAGAATTCGATGTTTAGAGCAAAATTCAGCCAAACACATGTTGTTAAATTGAGGATTATTTGGTCGAGCATAGTACTTGTCATATATAGATGTCATCCAGATGTTCTCTTCATCAGTATCGCCTTGATTTGATCTTGATTTTAATAATACTTAATGGTAAACTCATTTTTATACGACCGCAAAAATTTTTGAGGTCGTATATTGGTATTGTGCTGTCGTTGTCGTCGTCGTCGTCGTCGTCGTCGTCGTTGTCGTTGTCGTTGTCGTCGTTGTCGTTGTCGTCGTCGTCGTTGTCGTTGTCGTCGTCGTCATCTGTAGACACTTTAGTTTTTGGTCAATAACTCTAGTTCCAGTAGATCAATCCTTATGAAATTTTAACATAATGTTCTTTTGTACAAAAGGAAGGCTTGGCTTAGTTTTGGTCATTGTGGCCCCACCCGTTTTTAAAAAAGGGACCAAAAAGGGTTAAATTGGGTGTTTTCACATGTTTGTCTGTAGAATCTTTATTATTAATCGGATTTTGATGGGGTTTCTTTCAGTGTGCTCCTGAGGAAATTTCCAATCTGGTGTATGCCAACGGATTTCACGTAGCATGTACCGCTCACGAGATAAATGGGGCCTAACAGGGGCAAATCTCCAAAAAAATATTTTTTTTTATTTTAAGTCCGATTTTGATGCAGTTTTTTTTAATGGATTCCTTGCGAAAAATTAATATAGCACTCAGCTATTAGATTTTTGGTGACTTGTTTCCTTTCCCAGCTATTTTTCATCGGATTTCGATGGGATTTTTTTCTTTGGATTCCTCTTGATCTAAGCTTTCAGTAGTTTGCCAACGGATTTTGTTTAGGTCTTACCGTTTCCGAGCTACAAGGGGTCAAAGGGGCCAAAAATGCAATTTTTCTAAATATGTCCAATCTTTATTTTTCATCGGATTTCAATGGGATTTTTTTCTTTGGATTCCTCTTGATCTACGGTTTCAGTTGTACATTAACGGATTTTGTGTAGCTCTTACCGTTTCCGAGCTACAAGGGGTCAAAGGGGCCAAAATTGCAATTTTTGTAAATATGTCAAATCTTTATTTTTCATTGGATTTCGATGGGATTTTTTTCTTTGGATTCCTCTTGATCTAAGCTTTCAGAGGTATGCCACGGATTTGGCGTTGCTCTTACGATTTTTGAGCTACAAGGGGTCAAAGGGGCCGAAATTGCAATTTTTCTAAATATGTCATATTTTTATTTTTCATCAGATTTCGATGGATTTTTTTTCTTTGAATTTCTATGGATGTAAAGTTTTAGTTGATAGTACATATTTTGCATATCTCTTACGTTTTTTTCATCAGTAAGTGATCAAAAGGGTCGAATTTTTCCCTATTTTGTTTCTAGCTAATAACTGTGTCAAGCTTCTTTTTGTGTCCATCTAATTATTGTGTCAAGCTCTTCACTGTGTCCACATTCACTTTAAACTACTTTTGTTGCAATTTCAATGGTCGATATGCTGCGGTTGTATCATGCTGCGCTCGGCGTAGCCCTTTATTGTATTGTTATTGCCAGCAGGAACAAAAACCACATCTCTAGTACATTGTTTAAGATGTAACTCACAGACTCTATAAACAGCTTCTTGGGCAGATACTTCAGACCACTTCACGGTTCTGTAAATAAACATTGCCAATTTTTCTCATGGCTGCTGCTGCATCAATGTTCCCTTCCTCTGCTTCTTGATGAGCGTTTTGTAATAATCTCCCATTTCTGTTTCTGCTTAGCTGATGTAAGATAGTATGTAGGCAACACAAGCGTAAGAATCGGTGACGAATTGGATGTCTAAATTAGCGTTCCAGGCTCTGGAAAGATCTTCATTGTAATTATTTACCCACACATCACAGAGTTCTCTTTTAATATGTATGGTGTTTCTTGTAGCAACATCCGTCAAACATTTTTGAAACTGTGTATAGGTGACATTTGCTAGGTTTAAGATTTCTGTGAAAGATAAGTTATTTTCATCTGATGTAGATATCAAAATCCATATATTACGGAGAATTTGTTTTGATGATCGGGAAGCAGCTCTGCTCATTTCATTAAGTTCTTCAATTGTTGGTGGTTTTAAAGTTGACATATTAGTGCAGTGACAATTTGAAACTGAAAGACGTGTAGTTTTCGACTTTAATGCGCCCACCAGACATGCAGGTAAAATTTGTTTTAAATGAAAGCAGAATGATTATACTTCATGATTTGACCTGTCGTCAGTCATTCGTATGGTACAATTTTTGGTAATTTGACAGTTATTTACAGTTTTCTGTAAAATTCACAACACGGCGTACTACAAAATAATGACTGAATTTTAAATAAACGTAACCTGCATAAATGAATATGTGTTATATTTCAAACATGTATATATATATTTAAATAAGATTAATATCGTTTTGTAAAATCCAAACACGTTTTGGTATTTTTATTTTCCTTTTTTTACAGTTTTTCTTACAATTTTAGGAATGGGTATGATAATATTGACTTTCCGTGCTTAAAGAACTGAAACTTGTATCTCATATTTTATGTTTGATCACTCTTGAAGTATTTCTGTATAAATTCATTGAAATTTATTTCTCAAGTGTCGAAAAATCAAAGTTGATAGACAGAAAAACACTACTTTTAATTCCGGAATCTATTTCGCACTCTTCACCTAGATAAACTTGGGAACTAATCACTCCCAAATACAATACTTTTGACCAAAAAATGAGCTTTTTAAGTCCATATAAAGGTAAAACTTTTTATTGTTTTATTTTTCAATGAAATAAGTTTTCATTGGCAATGAAATACTGTCTGCCTGAACATCAATTCCGATTATTTTACAATATTTAGCTTTGATGTGTCTAATAACCGACGCCCTTTTAATGTAAACCCACCACCTATATAAGCTGGAATATATGTGCATGTACATAGATGAGGTTGAATAGGAAATTAGTAAGCTCTGACATTCTGTTTTCCTTATTCTATTCAATTTTGTTCCATATAAATACGACAAATATCCTAATTGTGGCAGTGTGATTGTGCCGTTGGCGCTGGGGATCAGTCGATTCAACGGAATATGTACATCAAGTTATGTCCGTCAGATGCATGTTCAGGGCGATTGATACATATACAAGTTTATCGTGTCGCTGAATGTCTTTCGTGTTTACTTGTCTAACATTGATATATACGTGTGCTTTGAAATAAATACATTTAAAATCAGCCCTGTCCTAACCTGACTATTTGGCTTTAATGCCCTTTTGATAATTTGTTATCTATCAGCTTTTAACTATTTTTGTTGCATGTCTTTTTTATGTTTTGAATGACAACATGGAGATTTCTTATTTTACTGCATGTTCGGTATTTGTTAATTTGTATCGCAAATGTACCTGCTGTCAGTTCATGAAACTTTTTACAAATTGTTTACAAGTAGACTAAATCTATTAGCATCTACATTTTTTTTTGTTTTTTCACCCTACAAGTGTTCCCTCGAATAAGAATCTTGCTTTGGCTCCATTTAATAGGACTATATATAGACAAGAAATGATAAGAAGGACAAATTGAGAATAAAACAAATTGCTTGACAAAGCAACACATTCTTGACATAATTATTTTGATATCTGTACACATTAACCAGTCCCAGCGTGTATAAAAAGTATAAAATACAAAAAGAATGAATAAATATAATGATAATAATAATAAAAAAAATGACAAAATGTAACAGTACACGACAAGTCTTGTGTAGAGGTCTGCATCCGGATTTACAGACTGCCTAAGGACCGCGATACGGACCGTGTACCTTGTTACAGCCCGAGCCGAAGGCAAGGCCTGTAACAAGGTACAGGTCCGCATCAAGGTCCTTAGGCAGTCTGTAAATCTGATGCAGCCCGATACACAAGTTTCTATTACTTTTATTTCATTGAACAACCAGTCAAACGCTTTAGGTTAATGTTTCATGTCCTCTTTTTTATATTGTCGGCAATTTACAGAAAAAAATTATAATAATAATAATAAAAAAAGTAAAAGTGAAATTGAAAAACATAGACATGAAATGTGAGGTTACCTGAAACTAATTACATGTAATATTTAAAACAATGCGAGATTAATTCATTTTGTTTTATCTCTCTCGGGTCGCACGTTGAAAAAAAAACCCAATAAATTATGACTTGTAAGCTAAATATGTTATTGTTCTGCTGACGTCACCACCGGGCTGTATTTCACCGGGCTGTATCGGATCTCGATACAGCCCGCTCAGAGTATTGTTTGAACTGTATGTTGAAATACAGTATACCATGTGATAGTAATTGAACCAATTGATTTTTTCGTAACAATAGTGATATGAAATAAATTGATTTTCAAACCTGATTAGAGTGTATTGACCTCGGACTGCGTCTTCTTCCGATATTCTCTTGTCAATGGTGAATAAAAGGATATGGAGTAAATGCACATGAAACAAAGTCTCTACAAATACATGGTAAAAAACAAGCAAAGGAACAACGCTTTTATTGTTGTTCTTCATCTTGAAGTCACCATGAGGCCTTCAACAATGAGCTTTGCTCATACCTCATAGTAAGTTCAAGACGGCCCCTAGCACCGGTTTAAGCGGAATTCTTTGCTAATTGTCGAGCAACGCTACATCCATGTCTTTCTTGGTCATGGGTGCGGGATTGTCAACAAACATCAATTAAACTGGCAAAGTAATCACTGTCATCCTTTGCCCGACAAAAGCACTAGTGTCTTAAGCTAGTGGACAACTACAACATAAAGACAAACACAGGGCACTCATCAAGTTGAATGTAAGAAAACTTGGCGTTATAAAATAGTGAGATGTGCGCACTTAAAACAGGTGGTCTGGATTACATTTCGAAAATTACAAAAATAATTGCCAAAATTTGAAAATATCAATAGTATATCCATATGAGAAATTCTCTCACGCACAAGTACACCATAACTGAAAAATATATAAGTCTATAAATCCAATTACTGACTTCATCAATAGGCTATATTTGTAAATTTTGATTTACAACATTTTAACTTGTATTTATGCGGATATTGTAAAAGTGCATATTGACTTTGTATTTCTGCTTTGTGTATGACGTTGGTCTAGTTTGTCTATCCCATGATATATTTATTGTATTTTTTGGTTTATAAATTATCAATATTTCTTGCTTGATAAAACAAAATCATATGAAACATAAAATATAATGTTTATATTTAGAAAATGCACAAATGTTTGTATAGTGCTGTTCAGCATACCAAATTGCAAATATGGGGTGAATTGACGTCATAAAACGTCACAGCGATTAAATTTTATGCATAACATTAATGACACACAATGCTTATGTTCAACAAATACCACCATTTAAAAATTCAGTCATTTAACATTGAAAAAAGTTTAAATTTCTATCTAAATTCAAATTAATGCAAAAATTGTTTTTTGACCTTTGACCTATTTTTTTTTTTTGAAAACTGTACCATATTTCACATTGACGACAGGTCTTATCGAATTGTACTCATTTTCCTCTATTTCCTCTTTCCAACGATATGCAATTTACCTGCATGTCACATGGGTGCATTAAAATTGAAAATCTCCAGTCTCAGTCACTCGTCTATTGAGACAAATTGAATAAAAGACAAATATGTCAATACACATGAGTATATACAAAAAGAACATATAGAAAAAAACTTGTATAGATAGCACGTCACGACAAAGCACAAAGAGCTTATACCATATTTGCCATTGAAAGACGGACTTGAACATTTGTCATTTGTTTAACTCGCTATACTGGATGCATGTCCACTAGTAACTTAACCAAAATATAAAGAAAAAAACATCTAGGAAAGAAATTCAAACCTTTCAATCACATTCTCGTGGTGTGTGAACATGTTCCAAGTATAAACACTGGATGTAGAGTTAATACAGAGATTTCTTTAGGTAGATCGGTAGTCTTCCGCCATTTTTAATTCGTTATTTATGTTGTTATGGTATTATCTGCCTTTTTAAATATGCAAATATTTTTATTTGTAATTAATTAATCAATATTATATCCATAATATAAAATGCAAAGGACCTACATGGACTTGATTTCTCATGTCGTTATCTAATTATACGAGGTATGGTAACTTGATAATCAAATAAATTGGAAGAGGATTTTTGAAAAAGGGAGATAATCTGATTAAAATATTTTACATAGATATCACTATGAAAAATTATATGGAAAACAAAGTCGGTGACCCCCATTTTTCTTTATATTTTTTAAAAGTATGTTTTAAGGGCTAATACATGAGTAAAGTAGAAAAAAATCTATGGAATAGTTTTAAAGAAATCAACGATATACCTGTTTTCCCTATATATTCATTAGAAATATTTGATTATTTTGATATCAGTTATTTTAAAAACAAGCACGGTGACCCCCCTTTTTTATTCTTTTATTTAAATGCTTATATAATAAGGAAACTTTCCTGTAAAAATAAAAAAAAATCTATGGAAAAAAATTTGGAGTACCCATCTACCTTAATGTGACTTTGTCTGACTGAAATACCGTTAGCATCACATACTGCCTATATATTATCTATTAAAATTCATACGTAAATTATGCAACCCATCGAAGATGAATGTCATTTCTTCTTCACTTGTGATTTTAATACTCTTTTGAGAAAGAACTTATTTGACCTTTATCAAGATTGTAATATATTTACTATTTTATCGAGTTATGGAAAATTAAGTGTTGTTTTTAAACCCATTAACACCTGTGATATGAAGGCAGTAGTGTCTTTCATTAAACAGTAATTAGAACTGAGGTAGGGAGACCAATGTAGGGAAATAACTTCATGTCCGAGTCTTTACGGCCAGTTGGGCCCATGGAAGATAAAATTTAGTATCCCAGATGTGTATTCTATAATAATAATAATAAATATGTTTATTCCAATCAAGGGCCCATGCAGGGCAAAGTCATTACAAGTATTACATTATTACATATATAGAAGAAGAAAAACAGTCATATACAATAAACAGTATGTATCCAGAGACGATTAAACACATGTTACTAAATGTCTCTGGTTTATCACAAGTGAATGTTGCCGATTATGTACTAGAGGTGGCACAAAGTCTAGAGATTTCAAGTGAAAAATATAGTATAAAGAATATATAATAAATAAAATAAAAAGAGGATGATAGAGAGGTGACATAGTGAAACAATCCACCTCGTGACTTGTGCAAGAAATCAAGTACTGTTTGTAGTAGTTGATCAGATGCAAGAGTCACCAAGGGCCGATGCATATAGGAATCTGTTATCACTATGTAAACCAGTCGGTCTCCTTTCACCTTGCATTTGGCGACAAATTAAATTTAACACGGAAATGGCAATCTAAAATAAGAGGAATCCACCTCGTGACTAGTGCAAAAAAAAAAACAAGTGCTGTACAAGGCAGTTGATTAGATGCAAGAGTCACCAAGGGCCGGTGCTTCTTGGATAACTCAATATTATGTATGTCATTTTCCTAGCACATACACTGTGTGCATATGGTTTGAATCAAATTCGATTAAGATTAAAATGATTAATAAACTAACTTATATCGAAATTAAAGAGATGGAAATACTTTTCCATCAAAATGGTCAGATGCAAAAATATGGGTGCGATTTCTTGAAATTTAAATAAATTTTTCACAATATGGAATTCTCATATATTTGTATGAACTTTACTTCATTGGCAATAACTTAGGTTTATGTAAACCAGAAAAAGTGCCACCTCCAGTAGAACATGTCCATTGCTCCAAAAATATATATATGAGGGGGGGAAAGATTTGCATTTAACGAAACAAATTAAACATTTAAATCTTGAATTTTTCATTACTTTTAATGAATATGCACAATTCAGTTAAGATTTCTTTGTTTTCAACATTCATTAACCATATAAATTTGTTTTTTGAATCTAAATTCTTAAAATTAGTGCAATTCTCCTCTATAGAAGATAGTAATTTATGTCTTTTGTCACTAAGTGCATCACAATGGAAGAGGAAATGTATTTCATCCTCGACTTCGTTACTGGAGCACCTGGAGCATGTCCTATTGTGTCTTGGGATACCCTGATGTCTACCTTTCTCAATCTTTAGAGAGTGTGCTGATATGCGTAAACGTGTTAGCCATTTTCTTAATTCAAAATTGTTTATTATAGACAAATACCCCTCACATCTCAAATTATTTTTGCACAAAATATAGCTGCTTAATTTGCCATCTGCATTTTTCATGAGGTTTTTATTCCATTCTAATACAAAAAAATCAACAATATCTTTAGGGCCTAAATGTTTATTGCTCAAAGCACTGTTTGATTTTGTAGATTTTAATATATTTAGGACATAATTCAAGGAAGCACACCATGAACTTTTGTTTGAATCTGCTAATATTTTAGATTCTATACAAGCATCATTCAACAATGGAAAAAAGGAGCACACCTTTTCCACTCTATAATAATATTTGACCATTGACTTCACAATATTAAAATATATAGGAAAGCGTCCTAATTCTGATAATACTGCAATATTAGTCGTCTTTGAATGTACTCCAAGTATGTACTTGCAAAATTTTAAATGTAGTTTCTCAGCAGGGCATTTATCATATATTTTATCAAGGCCAAGTGTTCCATTTCTGAATTTAGAAGTGAATGGGTTAAACATGCCCCATATTTCACAGCCATATAACATTATTGGCTTGATCGTATGGTCAAAAACATGCATAATAGTTTTAACCGAAGGATTTAAGGATAATAAATCTTTTGAAAACTTGAAATAAGCTTTAAGAGCCTTTTTGTAGAATTCTTCTTGAGCAGTGGCAAACGAACCTGACGAACAAAATGTTATGCCCAAATATTTGTATTTACTGACACACTCAAGATCAGCATCATTTATTTTAAAAGTATGCTGGATTAGTCTGCCTGCCTTGTTAAAAAACAGTGTAACACCAGTCATTACAGTAATTATTTAAAATATCAAGTTTCTTCTGAAGTCCTTCTGGTGACTTAGAAAAAATAATAATGTCATCAGCATATAATAAACAATTAAGAGGCTTTCCATTTAGCATTATATCAGTATCTGATTCTGATTGTCCCATTTCATGTTGAATTTGTTATTGAATGATTGTTGTTTTAATATGTATTACTGCAATCCTAATGGGTTTATGTTTGCTTTTATATGAATAAATGGATAAATATTCATCAAACTAGCAAGTTTTTCCAATAAACCCCGGAACTTTTTCAAGGAAATTCCGGAATATTTTCGGATAAAGAATCGGTCCTATTACATTAGAAAATATTTGAAAGTGTCGAACTGATGTTTTGTTTGCATATGAGTGATAGGGAATGATTTTTCCTGTTAAGGGGGGTCTAACAAAGAACCAGAAAGTGTTAATAGGTTTCTCATTCGTCATAGTTACAGGAAAGCCCAATGAATTTGTGAGTGCACTACGCGTCATTCGAAAAGGTAATATCGAAATGGTGCTTTTTTTGCAGCTGCTTTGGAAATTTGACCTTTTCGATTATTTACTTGACAGCTCTATGTCAAACGACAAACTTACAGTTTCTAGTTATTTCATTTATATGCAGTCCAATTTCAGGTTATTTTTCATTTAAATTGATTAGTTAATAACAAAGACACAAATTGTTGATTTACAGGAGAGCGAAATTTGTCAAATATAATTCAGTCAACGTGGAAACTTGTTCATCTCCCCGGATTTGCGAATTTTTACGCTAATGCAGGGCCTAAAAATTAAAATATAACGGTCTGTCGTAGGAACCCAACGGGGTTAGAATTAGATAAATGAATATCGAGATTGCCTTCCCACCGAGGGATTTGGCTGTTCTTCGAATGCACAGATATTACAGACAGATTACACTGCCCACGCCATCTCTGTGGGAGACCAAAGGGATGTAAAATAGAGTGAGCTGCAAATTTATTTTGAGCCGAGGGATTTGGCTCAAAATAAATTTGCAGCTCACTCTATATATATATATATATACGAATTAAAAATTGTCTCTTTGATGCGTTACATAATTACAAATAATTACTTCTTTTCTTCTGTTTAAAAAACTTTTAAATTCTTGGAACGGTAAATCATGTCACTGCTCTGCTTGCTTATCATAATAGTCTCCTTTTTAGTAAATTTTTATTTTTTAGTGTATTTGCATCATGTTTAGTTTTTGTTGATAGCTTTTGTTATTCTTTGCTGTGCTTGCTTTTTGCTGTTTCAATACTAATATAATGCTAAATGCTTTTAGTGCTTCATGGACAATTATCATTCGGACTTTTATCTGCTTATAACAATAACATTTATAATGTATGTGCTATGTGCTTTTTTAACTTATGTGCTATGTTTCTTGTAATGTATGTGCTATGTGTTTGTAATTGTTTGTAATGTATGTGTTATATATTATGTGATGTATGTAATGCATGTGCTATATGTGTCATATATAGTCGATACAAAAGCTCACTAGAGCTTGTGTTGTATGTTTGTGAATAATCGACTTAAAATAAAACTTTGAATTGAATTGAATTGAAACAAATAATAAAAGGGGTCCTGCTTCACGTTTCTAGCTATCCTAAGCCCTGGAATATTATATTATAAAAGTTTTTTTGCATAACAAATTAATTAAGTAGGTAATGTGGATTATCGAGGTTTGGCCAAGAAATATCTGTCAGACTTTCTCTGTAATCCGTAAGCTAATGACAATGTTCTACTTCATATTTCCCGAAAGCAGCTGCATATTCTAATATTGTCGACTTACTTCTAATTCTAATGAGTTTGCATGCACCCAAGTCGTGCCCCAGAGCAAAAATATCAAAAGATTTCAAATCTGCAAATTGCTACTATTCGTCTTTGAAATGCAGTATACAAAAGGTTTATTTGGTATTTAGTAGTGCAAATGTAGCACCGAATGAAGAGCAAGCACAAAGACAAACTCAACTTGTATTTTTGAGTTGGTTTTTAGGATTTTATCTATACTTTTAAAGTGTTGATCGTAATTAACCAAAACGCTTTTGTCCGAGTTCATTAAAAAATAATCAACATTTCGTGTCAGCCTCTCGATTCAATAGTAGATTTCTTTGTGTACTTATCCTTTCAAACGATCATCATCTTGCTATTGCGTATAACCCATATGTACCTTTTCGACCACTATCACCAGGCTTTATAAAATATCTGAAGTCAGTCACAAGACTTCCTATAAGAATCAAAAGAAATTGATGCCCACCTAGATTTCAAATTAATCAAATATTTTTTCTTACATTATTCCAAATGGATTTACTATTGTCGAACGCTGGAGAGTCGGACCCCATATATTTTTGAACAGCATTTATGTCTTTCAATCATGGATGGAAACACTTATGTTTTGTCCTTACCGCAAGGGAAAATTTCGAAGGAACTGCTGTATACTGGTTTGGTTCAAGAGTATCAAATGCCGTTCAACATTTCTCTCAAAAGCAAAAATTTATTAGAAGCCAGAGGAAATCGTCTGCAAAAAATATTTTCCGTAAACTTCAGTTGGGTAGTAGCACCCGTTCTTACAGAACCGGCTTGAATGCATGCAAGCTTTTATTTCTCAGACGCGAAAAGGGGTATGCGAATATTTACAGAGTACAATAAAATGGTGAAGAATATAATGCAGTGAGTATTTAACATAAGTACGAAAAATGTCTAGAGTACGCGGTCAGTCGACATAGCGTTTATGTGTTAAATGTAGGTCATTTTGTAATTATCGTTTTCTTAGTTAAACACAATCAGGTTTCCATAACCGCACAAAAATATTATCATGCATTGAACCAACTAATATGATTATTTAGATAGTGTCGAAAATGGTTGAACGGCGCTACCTGAAGGTCGCTTGCCGTTCAACGATTTTCGACCCTATCTAAATAATCATATTAGTTGGTTCAATGCATGATAACGTTATGCGGATATAAACTTGGATTCTATTGGCTAAGTAACCACCTGCTAAAAAACCATGTCCGCCATACACAACAAGAAAATCAATAATCGTGATGATGTAGTGTTTCACATTAACAAACATGCAGTAAGCATAGAAAAATAAACACATCGAGACATTAAACATAGTTTACTTCAACGTAATGTAACAGTAATTTCAGCCTGAAAAATAAAATACGAAAAAACATCTATATTTGGAATAACATGTAAATTATATGAAATGTTTTATCTGCGTTCATTTTCAAAGGTTTCCGCTAAGTGTATTTCGAAAACGTCATTTTGCTGGTACATGAAAAATCAATAAATCATTATGTTGTGTATTGTTCATGTTACGCTGTCAGTAGGTATAGTGTTTATTTTTAGAATCGTGTAGTTAAATATAGGTCATTTTGTAATTATCGTTTTCGTGGTTTAATGCAAACTGTGGTTAGCATAATTAGCATAACCGCGCAAAAATGTTATCATGCATTGAACCAACTAACATGATTATTTAGATAGTGTCGAAAATGGTTGAACTGTGCGGCTGACGCCTTACCGTATATATATATATGATCGTTCAGAGTTTCACCATCGAATTAGATCACCCATCAAGGCGTTCCATAAGAAGTTATTTTCTGATAAAAGGATTTAAAATGTTGAAGTTGTGCATATTGAATTACAAGTCGTTTATAGTTATGTATGATTGCACACAGGTTCAATGTTCTGTCGCAGTGTATTAAGGTCATTGACAATGGCGTTTAAAGTAAACATTAACGATACGGATACTGAAATAAAAGTCAAAGACAAAGGCATCGATTTAATTTCTACGGGAAAT
>MJUU01024709.1:5079-31697 GCA_002080025.1 Modiolus philippinarum
TATCATGTTAATTCTATAAAAGCGTTGTTCCATTGCTTTGTTTTACCACGTATTTGTAGAGACTTTGTCTCATTTGCATTTACTAAATATCCCTTCATTCTGAATTTCTCAGTTTGATTAGAAAAGAATAGAATGCATTTAAATGACAATGCCAAATTCATCACATATAACATTAATAATATTTACAAAAAAATTAAATGTACGTAAATGTAAAACATCAATTATTTGAATCAATCATGCATTTACTGGCAGTGTAAATAACTGTGTATCAACAAGGAAGCTTTCATCGGAGAAGACATTTTAGTGGGAAGGTACGTCTCAAATGTTTAACAATGAGGTATGATTTTTTCCTCAATGCACCTCTCGTTGAAATTATTAACAATAAACTGTTATATAATATTTAAAAGAAACTTTGTTTTTGAGGTAAACATCCAGAAATACTCAGAAGAGCCTCTTTTGTTAAAAAATATTACTAAAAGAAGTATATATGTGAAAGCATGACCGAACTGTAAAGAAAATAAATTTTTGTTTAGTCATATTACGTTTCATTTAAGTGTAATGAATAGAACAAGCTGAATTGTTGATATTCTAATTGCTGCTGGAAAACTGAATAATTAATCATCTATCTTTAAGTGATGTCAGAAAGTACCTGAAAACCCACGGGGTGTCACGTTGGGTAGAATTGTGTACAATGTTAAAGGTACCCCCTTTTTTATAGTGCCGACCTATTCATATAGTAAATTTCAAAATTAACCACCAACCTAAAATGAGTTTTACGGATTGGAGTGAGAAAACCATTAATTTTACAAAAGGAATTTTCTTAAACATCAGATAAAGATAATTACTTAAATAATTACAGCAACTTGCATAGATATTCTGGCCATTTAACGTCATTTTACGACCCATTGATATACATTATGTCAAAAGTACTTTCCATTCAAATAATTGACAACTGCAAAAACAAGCCAATTCCAGCGGCATGTCTGTATATAACTCCATATAGGACCCCACCCACCGTTACAACCACGTGCGCCTACTCACCAGGACCAAACACACCGTGTTTTTGTAGTACAGAATAAGACTAACTTTATCATAAAACGCCATAAAAACGATATGCTCACCAAAATATTTGAACTATCAACCATCGGCATAAAAATTGAATTTTTGAACATGATTCTATTTCTAAAAGAAAAGTTTCCTTAGTACAAAATGTGCATTCATTTTGATGAGTCTATTGGGTTGATACCAAAATATTTGATCTCTTGACGTACTAGATTTTGTAACATTTGGTAACTGCAAAAACAAAGAAAACGATTTTAACCCCATCGCAATTTTTGCGTCTGTCCCAAGTCAGGAATATGTTGGTCATTGGCTTGTCCTTGTCTTCTTATAAAATTTTACTTTCATGATATTTGGGTTATTGGATGTGGTTTGTTTCCATTGATTTATTCACTTTTTTACCTTTTTGGGCCATTTAGGGCTTGCTATATGGTGTGAAGTTCCTCACTGTGTTGAAGACCGTACGGTGACCCCTAGATGCTTTGTTTTGGGTCGTTTTAATCTGGATATGGGATATTGTCTCCTTGACATTTACCCCATTTCCTTTCTTTTTCATATTTGGTATATTTTTTAGATATTTTCGGGTTATTTAATTTGTGTATTATTCAGGGTAACATTAAAATGCTGAACCGAATGACCTTGACATGTGAACTTATTCTCAAAAACATGAGGTTTTATCTTTGTCCTTGCGCATATTTATAGAATATTAAGATTTGTATTCTACATTCTCATGACAAGACTTTTCAAAGATTCAAAGTCAATTTCAAAAAAAAAAAAATTAACGTTTATTGCAGAATAAATACTTAGCTATATAAATAACATTTCTTTTTAAATGTTACAAAGGGGATACAGGAAACATCTACAATGGCTGAAAATTACAGTCACATGCCACAATCTGCCAGGGAACTACACAGGAAAAACACAAACAAGACAAAGGACAAACATTAACAACGATAGGAACTCGGGACAGCCGGACTTGGTACCGGTACTGGCAAAAGCCAGCGGTATGGTTTAACTGGTTTATGGGCACACAAACCTCCCCTTTATCTGTCCCGTTTTCCTATAGTATAATAAACATACAAATAAAATCCAATGCAGGTACGTTGTAGACTACTTACTCCATGACCACAATATTGAAAGGAGGTCAAGGGGAGCTCGCCGCTAAACTTCCGGCTAGCTCAGGGAGCCTAGTCTGCTGGTAAAACACTGTCGCACTACGGAAGAAAAATCAAACTCAAAACTTCCCGAAGGGTTTGGTCAAGAATCATTATATATTTCAGTAGACATCGGCAGTATCAGTGAGAGGCCAGTATGTGTGTAAAATTTTCAGGTCACTATAGATCTCAAAGCTAATTTTACGGATGGAATGATAGTTAGATCCAGAAAAGGACAGTATATTGAGTCATTGTTAGCTTTATTTAATTTCAGATCTTCTGGGTAAATGATGTATACATAATCTAAAAACTGGGGATTGTCAATAGTAAGGCTATCGTCAATATACCTGCTGTTAGCATTGAAAATAGAAATAAGTTTATCATTGTTTTGGTATGGATCCGTTTTGAAGTTTTTTCTTGAAGTCTCGTTCGTAACAGAACAGAAAAGATCTACAATGAGGGGTGCACAGTTTGTACCTATGGGAATACCTAGACCTGTTTATAATTAGTGTTGCAAAAACAAACAAAAAAGTTGTCTAGCAACAGATTGAGTGCATTAATGATATCATCAGATGTCCCAGGAACAATGATTATTGTAGGTAATATTAGAGAGTTATTAGATCCTCGTTTGAAGTGCAAACCAGAAAATTTAAAAGACCATTTAATGAGTTGTTACGTTTTTTTCGTCCCTTCAGAAATTCTATGGCCGTCACCACGACATTATAGATAGATATGAAATGTCAGTGTCACAAATAAAAACTGACATTTTCAGCTAGATTCGCGTCTTCACGGATTTGACATTACCGGTTTTGACTTTACCCTGGATTGACCCACTGACAGTGTGACGGGTGCTGTGCACAGAGCAGGACATGCTTACCCTTCCGGAGCACCTGATGTCACTCTTGTTTCAATTATTGAGAGTTCACAGTTCACACTGTTAGTGCTTTAGTTTTTTGTGTTGTATATGTAATGTTCGTGTGTTTTGTGGGCGTGTGGTGTCTTTGGTCTTCCGTCTTTTGGTGTTCTTGCTTTTGCCTTGTCTCTGGACTTTGATTTGTGTAATCTTGTACTTTGTTCCTTCGGTATTCTACTGCCGTTGTTTTGTCCCGATTTGGATTTAATCAAATCCATGTGGAAGGGTTGTATAAAGTGTTGAAAAACTCTTAATTCCAAAAGCATATTGGCGATAGGCTGAAATAACTCCATGTACATCGCACCAACTTATGAACCTCACCCACGTTTTAAGTCCTCTTACATCTCCTCTTAAAAACATGTTAGGATAACCAGCTATGAATGGTAGAACAGTCATCCTTTTTAGACTCAATTTTGCAAAAGTTTTTTTTATTGCTTCACTTTGTTGACTGTGCCTTCCATTTATGAAAAAGAGGAATGAAATGATAATGAGTTCGCAAAAGCTTTACGAAGAATATATATAATTTCTATTTCTATGTTCAATACATTCTAAAAAAGTCAAAAACTTTACAATATCCCTACAACTATATGCGAAAATCTAAGATTTTGCTTGAAAGATGAATGTTCCATAGAACCCCGTGTGCATTTTATAGTTCTGAAAATTGCTTTTAGTCTTTCCGTGTCCTTTACTAATATAAAACATGATAATATGATGAAAACAAAGCTTTCACTGTTAAAAATAAACAAATTTTATTGAATATTTTAATATGAGTCGTTCTGATTTTTTGTCACTCAGTGTTGCAGATAAATCTTTGTTTCTTTTGCTTTCTGTGGCGACATTTTTTACCAAACATTCTTGATAAAAACACATTAATTATTCATACTCTTAAAATTTCTTTCAATTATTTGCCATTATGATCATAAGCATACTGGAGTTTTAGTAGAATGAGTTTAAAAAATCTGAATGGTATTCCCGTTATCCAGCCGTGAATATTTCTTTAGATTTTTTTATGCGATGTAAATTGATGTCAATCTTGAATAGATTTTTGTAATTTTAAAATCAAATAGCTTTTCACTAAAAAATTCTTTATTTTTATCTTTTTGATCAACAAACATAAATTTTATGTGCAGTAATATGTAGTAGTCAAGGAAGAGAACGATAAAAAGATGCAGCAATATAAACTGACATGTTTTTTCTTCAGATCATGAGTGACACAAAGGTTCTTGTAGCTGCAATAGACTTTGGTAGTTCCGGAGCTGGTTATGCGTTCTCATTTGCTTATCAGTACAAAGATAATCCAATTGACGTACAGACATCTATATGGAGTGATAACAATAGTTCTGTAGAGACTAAAATACCAAGCGTACTTCTGTTTGATTTCAATAAAAAGTTTGATTCATTTGGATTCGAAGCTGAAGATAAGTATGAAGACTTGGTCAACAAAGGAGAACACAGTGAATGGTACTACTTCAAAGGCTTTAAAATGCAACTGTACGAAGCTGTTGAAAACGAACAGGTTTGTTTACGAGTTTTCATTGAGATGGAATCTTTCAACATAGCTACTCACTAATAAGTATTTTTCTTTTTTTTTATTACACTATATTCTACTTTAAATATAAGATATTGTGTTAGAGAAGTAACATAATGATGTACAAGGATTTAAATCTGTTTTGTCTTAGGGTTAGAAAATGACATAAACAATTCAGCCTCTGAACCATATATTTTTGCTAGCTGTTTGATGGTGTCACATGTGAAGCAAGTCATGCTCACCCTTCCGGAGCACCTGATGACACTCTTGTTTTTAGGGGTCACACTGTTAGTGCTTTTTTGTGGTGTCTGTAACTATGTTCTGTTTGGTTCGTCTTCGTCGGTTAGGTTTTTTGTCTGCATGGGATTTTTATATTGCCATAGATTTTAGTCCTAGCTTCGGTCTTTATTTGGAAATTAATTGCTCAAACCCCTTAAACTATAAATTACAGTGCATCCTCGTTATATTGCCACCTTTTGTACCAGAGAAATTTTGGCAATAAGTGAGGGTGGTGAAATATCGAGGGAATAAATTACTTAAAAACTATGCAATTTTTTCAAAAATGTACCTTGAAATGGTTGGCGATACGTTAAAAGTGTGGGGGGGGGGGGGGGGNCGGTATAACGAGGAAGCACTGTACTTACAGTGCTTTGTATTAATTATATTACAGTTATTTTCTTCTATAATATAGAATTCGATTCAATTACTATTTAAAAAAAATTCTGCAGAACCAATACCAGCCGGTTCAACAGTAAAACCAATTTCTTTTTTCAAATTACAGGACACTCCTTGCTATGCTTTTACTAACATCATGTTTACCCTTACTAATGATGCGTCTGGTTTTTATTAGGGAATTCACTAAGCTGTACCTTTGATTATCAGTTTATTACACGTAATGGATGTCATTTGATGATGTCTATGTTTTGCAATAGTGTTTGGACAATTGATTTTCAATTTTCTCTTCTGCCTTTAAAGATTTAATTGCAATGTTCGTTTTAGCTATGTATTTCACAGTAAGGGGACAATCATTTTGACTTTCAGGGAAGGGGGTGCATGGCTAAGAATAATTACTCATTTTTACGTCCAATTGGAATAAATGATTTATTTTAACATATCAAATTATCTATTTGTATTTGCAACAATTTCTTAAAGAATATTAGTTTTCACTGTCTAAAAGCTACCCCCTCCCCCTGAAATCAAATAAAAATACGATTCATAATGTCAAAATTGAATATGAGAGGATTTTTTTCGCAAGAATGTGATATTTACAAACCTTGATGATATAGAAAATCTCATATCGAACTGTTACCTATTTGAGACTAACCTCCCATACAGTTGGTAAGAGAAAACCTCCTGGTTTAAGTAGACTCATGTGAATGCATGAATTCATCGAAATATTTAATAATGTCTAACATCGTCACAGATATTAATTTATTTTGACATGTTTTAATTTTGGCTACGGCCTTAAAAGTCATTTTAATTTCTAGTTCTTTACTTTATCAAACACAAAACGAGACAATACAGTTTACAAAAATAAATATAGTTGTGATCCATCTGATTTAAAATATAGAAAGCTTTCCGGTAAAAAAAAATATAAACATGATTATGCATTCTGATAATTACGTGGTTCCAGGGTTAGTTTTTGTCATCATTTGGCGTCCGTCGTCCTTCATTCTCATTCAAAGATCTTTTCCTTTGAAACAACGTAGCCAATTGGAAGGAAACTTGGTCACAATAGTCCCCTATTAAAAATTGTTTACAAACTGGTCCATACCTCATCCAAGATGGCTGCCAGCGGGAACATAGTTTTAAAATTGGACCCTATGGAGGACACATTCAAAGATCCTCTTCTCAGAAACTATCAGTACAATTATAACCAAACTTAGTCACAACGGTCCTTAGATGGTTCCTTCCAAAATGTACCCATCAGGTCTGTACCTCATCCAAGACTGCCGCCAGTTGGGAACATAGTTCTGACATTGGAGCCTATGGAGAATACATTCAAAGAACTTCTTTTTAAAAACTAGTACAATGATTACCAAACATAGTTTTAATAATCCTATATGGTCCCTCCTAAAAAAGGTATCAGGCAGATCCATACAACATCCAAGATGGCCGCCATTGGACCCTAAAGGAAAGACATTAAAGTTCTTCTCAGAAACTACTAGTCCATTTAGAACCAAATTTCGTAAAAATTGTGATTAATTACACGATAGCAACCTGCAATTTTTACTTTATGTTTACAGGAGAAAACATTCAAGCCTAAAATTAAATGTTTGGTATGATTTTATAACTAAAATATCTGCAAAAGTTTTATTGTTTGTATAGAAATATTCTTTTTATTACTAAAACTTGTACTATATATCAATTAGTACTAATTATGTACATCAACACACTTTTTGGGAGTCTTTAATTCAAAAATATATATGATGAGAAGTGATAAAATGAAAAAGCGAGATAATAAAACTATGGGAGCTTCCTAATTTAATTTGCTTGCAAACATGCGATGATTTCAGCAGTTAATGGGGACAATCTCTGACAACTTTTGTTTTTCTCTTTTTTTTTTTTTTTGAAAGAGGGACCCTTCATCATGATTTAAATTGCTGGAATATATTTTACCTAGATTATTAGCCCTACCCTGCATTTGTTTTTTGTTTTTTTGTTTTTGGCTTTCTGGTTTTGTAATAATTACAATCAACTCCATGTGTGCCCTGTGATCGTTTATATGCTGTGATTGACCATTGGTCCCTTTTTCGGGGAACGGATGACAGTGTTTGTAAGAGTACTTTGCCAGATATAATACGCTCGTTGACGACCCCGCTTCCATAACAAAATGGATACAGAGATGAAGCCTTGTTTAACATGTAGCAAGGGAATTCCACTCAACGGGTGCTAGGGGCCATCTTGAACTTACTATGACTATAAAAGGCCTCATGGTGACTTCAAGATGAAGAACAACAATTAAAGCGTTGTTCCATTTGCTTACTCTTGTACTCTGGGATTGTGACCCATGTACATTTACTCCATATCCCCTTATTTGTTCTAATCTTTTGATTTCATAACTATTTATCATTTAAATTTGTTGAGTACACCCGTGCCTAAACATTTTCGAAAAGTGGTATATAATGGATCCAAATTTATAATGCATTCAAGCACATTCAGGGATCTTCTCAGAAACAACTTGTCCAATTAGAATACAATGGTCATTTGATGGTACTTTCCAATAAAGGTATTTGAGAGGTCCACACCTAATAAAATATGACTGCAAGCAGTAACATATTTAAAATATGATCCTCTGGAAAACTAATTCAAAATCTGCTCAGAAAAATAGAATAAACAGAATGACAGGAAACACTTACAATGGCCGGAAAACACAGTCACATGCCATAATGCACCAAGGAACTGCATATGAAAAAAAAACACAAATAAAAAACCAAAGACAATCGAAAATAAGGATAAGAACTCGGGACAGCCGGACTTGGTACCAGCACTAACAAAAGCCAGCGGTAGAGTTAAACCTGTTTATGGGTAACAAAACCTCCCCTTTCTTTGTCCCGTTTCCCTATATAAACATACGAATTAAACCAAAAACAGGTAGACTACTAACTCCATGACCACAATCTTGAAAAGGAAAAGGGTAAAAACTTTGAAAGATGGGTCAAGGAGTGCTCGCCGCTTAACTGCCGGCTAGCTCAAGGTGCCTAGTCTGCATGTAAAACACAGTAGACATCGGCAGTATTAGTGAGAGGCAAATATGCGTGTAAAGCTCATAGGTCACTGGATCCAAAAGCCAAATTAACGGATATATGCAGAATATCCTGTCAATATCCCCTATTACGTAAAGAATGTAAGTTACGTCACAGTTTGGGGATTTTTTTACAATATTCCCGTAAAATCGAGGGTGAGAAAGGCCGTTAGTAATAAGCTGTTTGCGATTGACATTGTATTTTGAAATCAAGTATTCATATCTTCTATGAAACTTGTTCAATGTATTTGACAATTTATGAAATCTGTAACCTTATTGTAAAAGTTTGAAAGTGATAGTAAGGTTACGTTCATTAAAGTCTTCGATAGTAGAACAAATGCGTGCGAATCGTACAAGATGAGAAATGCAATTTCCGTAGGATGGGTCTAAAGGAACGTCGCCATCAAGAGATGGGAAATTAGTAATACTGAAATCAAAATCATCCCTTTTATCGTAAATTTTGGTTTTTGTTATATCAGACTCAATGATGATCCAGAAAAGGACAATATTTGGATTATTTTTAGCTTTATCAAATTTCAGTTCAGAAAATGATGTCGACATTACCTAAAAAAACTGGGTATTATCAATAGTAAGGATATCGTCAATATACCTGCTGCTATAATTAAAAATAGAAATAAGTTGATCTCTGTTTTATACGGTTCCATTTTGTAGTTTTTTCATGAAGTCACGTTTATCCACCTGTAATGGTACCCACATCTCATTATTAATCTATAAGCCATTTGTAGTTTTTTCACGATCGTAACATAAAAGAAAAAGATCTGCCATGAGAGGCGCACAATTTGTACACATAGGAATTTCAATGAGTTGTTGAAAGACAATGTTGCCAAAAGGAACAAAAATTTTGTCTAGCAAAAGATTAAATTCATAGTAACTTCGGTATTTTCTTATTTGTTATGTGCTTTAATCGTATCACCACATGTTAGAGAGAAATAATTGTTGTAAGTAATATTTAAAAAAAATAATCCTTGCTTTTGGTTAGAACAAATGAACTAAAGGCCAGAAAATTAAAAAAAAAAACATCTAATAAGTTGTCCCCATTTAAATACATGAAAATACCGAAAGAACAAAGAACAAGATTACATAATTCAAAGTCCAGAGGCAAGCCAAAGTAAAAACACCAGAGGAAGAAGACGAGGGACGAAAAGATGAAACTGGTTTTTGTATTGATTGTTATTTATCTTTAAACTTTTATATAATCTTTTATACTCCAAAAGTAATTGCCACAAGAGTTTTCATAAGTTTTGTTCACAATATTTTATAATTATCTCCTTTATACAAGTAAGTGCTTTGTTTAAATGGATGGACAAGTTAGTAGTAGAAGTACTGGTAAAATTAGAACCAACTTAGTCACAATGGTCTTTAGATAGTTCCTACAAAAACCCTGAAAGATATCCTGCAGATCAGTACCTCATTCAAGTTGGCCACCAGCGGGGACATAGATTATATTAAGATTCCATTGAAAAAATTAGGTCTCTGAAACCACTAATCAAATGTTTACATATTGATAAAAGAGTAAAACTTTTTGAAAAACAGCTGGTTTGTCAAATACTCTGATTTACTCTGACAAGACTTCCGCCTCGTGCAACAGCTCATTCATTTGGTCAAATGTATGAAATGTTGTGTTTGAACTCTATCAATAACTGTTTATTATTCGTTTTAATTGTAATTATGAAAAACAACTTACAAGAGACAAATTCAAATTCAATATTGTCATTTCAGGATATTCGTGACGATTTTGAACTGCGCGAAGTTGGTGGAAAGAAGATGTCAGCCAAAATTATTTTCAGCGCTGCAGTAAAATTCCTAAAGGATCATTTTGAAGGGGAAATTCGACAGAGAAATCTAGGCGTAGTAGAAGATATGGTAAATTGGGTTCTTTCGGTTCCTGCTATTTGGAATGATTCTTGCAAACAGTTTATGCGAGAGTGTGCAGAAAACGTTAGTTTTTTATAATTATTATTAGATTCGAATTATAAATATTTTTTCCAATGTAGATGTTCCGGACCATACGCGCATTTGGACCGTACGCGTATTTATCTTGAAAACATGTATACGGTCGGATCGCGTATGGTCGGACCGTAGGCATATGGTCGGGGTAATATAATGTAAATTTAATAGTACAATGCGGTATTAATCAAAATGAACAAAATCAGAGATGTTAATGCCCTTTATATCTATGTTACAAATAACGTTTTTTAGCTCACCTGGCTATGCCAGGGTCAGCTTTTGCGATCATTTGGCGTCCGTCGTCCGTCGTCCGTCCGTCCGTCCGTCGTCTGTCGTAAACTTTTCATTCAAAGATCTTCTCCTCTGAAACCACTGGGCCAATTTGAAGCAAACTTGGTCACAATAGTCCTTGGGTGGTCCCCTTTTAAAAATGTATCCGGCAGGTCCGTACCTAATCCAAGATGGCCGCCAGCGGGGATCATAGTTTTAACATTGGACCCTATGGAAAAGACATTCAAAGATCTTCTTCTCAGAAACTGCCAAACCAATTATAACCAAACTTAGTCACAATGGTCCTTAGATGGTCCCTTCTAAAAAGGTATCCGGCATGTCCGGAACTAATCCAAGATGGCCGCCAGCAGGGAACATAGTTTTAACATTGGACCCTATGGGAAAGACATTCAAAGATCTTCTTCTCAGAAACTACCAGTCATATTATAACCAAACTTAGTCACATTGGTCCTTAGATGGTCCCTTCCAAAAAAGGTATCCAGCAGGTCCGTACCTCATCCAAGATGGCCGCCAGCGGGGAACATAGTTTTTACATTGGACCCTATGGAAAAGGCATTCAAAGATCTTCTTCTCTGAAACTACCAGTCCAATTATAACCAAACTTAGTCACAATGGTCCTTAGATGGTCCCTTCTGAAAAAGGTATCCGGTAGGTCTATACCTAAACCAAGATGGCCGTCAGCGGGGAACATAGTTCTACACTGGACTCTATGGAAAAGGCATTCAAAAATCTTCTTCTCAGAGACTACCAGTCCAATTATAACCAAACTTAGTCACAATGGTCCTTAGATGGTCCCTTCAAAAAAAGGTATCCGGCATGTCTGTACCTAATCCAAGATGGCCGCCAGCGGGGAACATAGTTTTAACATTGGACCCTATGGGAAAGACATTCAAAGATCTTCAAACTCCTCGTCCAATTATAACCAAACATAGTCACTATGGTCCTTAGATGGTCCCTTCCAAAAAAAAATTATCTGGCAGGTCTGTTCCTCATCCAAGATGGCCGCCAGTGGAACATAGTTTTGACATTGGACCCTATGGAAAAGACATTCAAAGATCTTCTTCTCAGAAACTACTTGTCCAATTAAAACTAAACTAAGCCACAATGGTCCTTAGATAGTCCCATCCAAAAAGGTATCCGGCAGGTCCATACCTCATCCAAGATGGCCGCCAGCGGGAACATAGTTTTAACATTGGACCCTATGGAATATACATTCAGAGATCCTCTTGTCAGAAACTACTAGTCAAATTAGAACCAAACTAAGCCACAATGGTCCCACAATTGTGCTTAGGTGGTCCCATCCAAAAACAATGTATCTGGCAGGTCTGTACCTCATCCAAAATGGCCACCATCTGGAACATAGTTTTTACATTGGCCTTATTGATTTTAAGGGGAACGTCTGCCCAAATTTTTGAATTTTTATTTGAATTGTGGTCTGAATGTTTTAATTTCAGCAATATGTATTACCTTGATTATAAGGGGAACCTCTGCCCATTTTTTTTTAATAGTGTTCTGTTATGGGTTGTAATGGATGGTGGATCTTTGGGTTGCCATGGAAACCAAACAAGAATACTGTAATTTAAGAAAAAAAAGTATTCTACTAAATTTTATGTTTTGTTTTTCCTATTGGAAATGCCTTTTATCTATGCCAGCCATGGTCCAAGTGAGCGATACAGGCTCTTGAGAGCCTCTTGTTTCATCAGTTACTTCTGAAAATGTCTTATTAAGTGGATAAATTCATGTCAAATTTGGATAATTTACTTACTGTTGAATTAGCTGATAACGAATGAAAAATCTGACATACATAGAAAACTCCAAGTTGACTTTGCCAGATTTCGACATTATATCAAAGAAGTTTGCCTTGAGAAATTGTGTGCAGTTCGGCATGAACATATGTGAACCTGCAAAAAAGGTAAAAAACAACGACAGTAGAATACCGATGGAACAAAGGAATGGTACTCACAAAAATCGAAGTCCAAAGACATGGCCAAAACGTGAGGATTTTCCAATAAAAGATTACAAGGAATTTGAATTTTCTTGATAACAGCAAACTGATTCTTCAAATAACAGATAACAGGGAATTGGAAATTACAATTACATATAAAAGAGAACCAATTTCACCCACTAATACTAACAGTTTATCCCTTGCCCCCTCTGAGGACAGAAAACAATGAAATAACACAGCCACAAAATATAGAAATAAAAACACAACATTCAAAACTAAGGCACTCACAGTATGAACTCCCATGAAACTTACAATGACATCAGTGTGACGGGTGCCACGCGTGAAGCATATTATGCTTACCCTTGAACACCTGATGATACTCCCAGTTTTCAGTGGGAGTTCAAACTGTCAGTGCTTTAGTTTTTTGTGTTCTTTGTATATTACTCTGTCAACTTTTAGTTTGTCTTCGTTCATGATGGTTGTGATACCGATTTGTCCTTGTTATTGCCAAAATACTAAATAGATTCAAAGGAGCTTTTCAAACCTTTACCATGGCACTGATTAAGGATTAGAGAAGTAACACGTACCATGGATTTTAATTGTTTTTTTCTACGGGTCAGAAAATTACATTCACCAATCAGCCACCAAACAGATCTTTCAACACTTAATTCTAGATGGATGTGTGACAGGTGCCACGTAAGTTTTTTATAGGGGTTCACACTGCTAGTGCGTTAGTTGTATGGCGTTCTTGTTCATTTTTGTTTATTTCTTTTGACTTTGTCATACTGTCTCAATTAGTGTGAATTGCCGTGATTTTGGATTTATGATTTCAGAATTCCCCCTTTCCTCGTTCTTACTCCGGTATTCGTTTGCCGAAGTATCAGGTGCTCCGGAGGGGTAAGAATGTCCTGCTCTGCTCTGCTAACAGCACCCGTCACAGGGTCAGTGAGACATGTTTTCTGAAAGATCTGTTAAGTAGCTGATTTGTTTACTAGTATATCATTTTCATACCGTAAGACAAACCAATCAAAAAGCATTGCACGTTTTACTTCTCTGATCCTAAAGCAGTACCAAGCTTAATTTATAAAAATCTTTTGAAATTACCTTGGTATTAAACATGGACAAGGACAGATCGGTATCACAAACATAAATAACGAAGACAAAACTAAACTTTAATAAGACAGCAACAAAATACTAAAGCATCGATAGTGTGAACTCCAATAGAACCAAGAGCGACATCAGGTGGCCCGGAAGGGTAAGCATGACCTGCTCTGTTGACAGCACCCGTCACACTGTAATTGAGTCAATCTAGGAAAAATCGGTATACTCAAATCCGGAAAGGAGGTTATCTTGCTGAAAATGTCCGTTTTCATTTGGGCCACTGACACGTCATATAATATATATTTTGGTGACGGCCATAGAATTTGTTGAGAGATGAAATTAACATAGGCTGAACAAATTCCTGACTTAGCAGCTTTTAGGACAGTGTTTTTGCTCTGTTTGAAAAATCACTGTTCAAAGTACATGCTTGCAAGTAAAGAATTGACTGTGAAATGTACATTCCATAGGCTGGAGAGGTAGGTATAATGCTGCTACGAAAGGGAAAGATTTATCATTTGTTGCTGCCAACAAATTTTTAAATGACCAGTTTTCCTTTTGTGAAAAAAAAAGCGATTCTGTCTCTTTAATAAATTAATTCATAATAGCTCTAGTAAAAAGCATGAAATACAGCGAAGTGTTAATAAAATCTTCTAATCATGCTCCACTTAACTGGCTAGGACGTATCAATCCGGATCCTCGATTGCTATTTATCTTTTTAAATATATGTGTACTTTTCATAATTACAGTAACTTCGGTATTTTCTTATTTGCTCAATGTGCAAGCCTTGCATATATTTCAAATAAATGTAATCAAACTGAAAGCAAATGGCCTGGCTCGACCCAGACCTTATGCAAACGGTCTGAATGTATGCGTAAAGTGAAGACGTACGCATAAGGTCCAACCATATCGAGTATACGCATATTATCCGGATCGTTCGAGTACGGTCAAAGCATAAACACTAACTGTCTCAATCTGTTCAATTTAGTCCTATAGGTTTGTTTTCTGTCACTTTCTCTTCATTTTTCGGATTTTGCTTTTCCAAACGTTTGATTTTATTTGCACTGATGCAAAAATACTTCAGTTATGATCATTTAATGGTTATTCCTTACAAATTTTATAGATCATATACTTGCTAAAATGCTTGAAAACAAATGATAATTGTCATTCCTTGCCCGACGAAAACTTGATGAAAATAGAACTACATGTTGGTAATACGTATCTTCACAAGTCAAGTCGATGTTTGTCCGTCCCCTAAAACCCTTGACAAATTCTGGCTTTTATTTTCTAAAAGTGCTTAAATGTAACATTTGTCATTTAAAAATTGAAATTCCCCCAAAAAACTTCTTGACAAAATTGTAGCTTGGAATCATCAGATCAACTGGGCCCTGTTCCTAGTTTGTTGTCTGTATGATAGTATTGTTCAGAAAATTTGGGAGTTTTGATGTCATGCCTTCGCATGCTTAATTTTTCCTCGAAAATTCGGAGTTGAGGAACTATTCTTTTGCATTTCGTCGTCAACTTTTAGGTTAACGGGATAGCTATTAAAAGGTGGTAGTGATGTAGAATCGGCGTTTTAAACACCAATATTCTGTGCGTTTTCGATGTTATCTTATTAGGTTTTTGTATATTTTTATAATCATTTTTTTTTCTCGGAATCATTTTCACAGTAAATGGCTTGGCTTAAATTATACTTACTCGTTTTGTCCATTCTTTGACCTATCTGTCGTAAATTATTTTCTTTGTTGAACTTATATTGCACAGGATATTATTTAGGGGATATAATGCAAATGCAACGTCTCTGTTTACTTTTGCCGTTGTCAAGGAGTCGAGTGCTGGTGTCCTAGTACTCTTCGCCAACCAAATACACTGATTTCAAAACGAAGCAGAATGAATGTAATTATTGATAATTAATGTTATTATTTTTTTTTTCGCTATTCAATAGGCTGGAATAGATGGAGATAAATTTTCCATTGTGTATGAACCAGAAGCTGCATCGGTGTATGCTAGGTTACTTCCAGTTGATAAATTTGTGAGCAAAAATAATATGGTAATGCTGAAGACTTTTGACCCTGGCAGAAAATTCATTGTTCTTGACGCCGGAGGTATGCCACGAAACATTATAAAATATCATGGATACTCAATGAAATAAAAAATCATCGAAACTAGTAGATTTTTAAGATTTTGACAAATTGTGTCCGTTAATATTCTGACAAAATCTAAACACGTCAGAAAAATACACGGAACCACAAGAAATAGAAGAGCTTTTGAAGAATGAATATACGAGAGAGGCCTCACCGAAAAAATCAAGAAATTGAAGAGCTTTTGAAGAATGAATATACGAGAGAGTCCTCACCGAAAAAATCTTCACTGTGTTGATATATGTGATCTTACCACAACCAGGACATTAAAATGTTCAGAAAAGCATCACACAACACCAACAGAACGAAATATCTGAGTGATTTGGAGAATCAATTTGAATACTAAAAAACAAATAATACCATATGACGCTTTATTTTGAGTTTATACTTACCTATTTAAATGACACTTTTGCCTCACAGTGTGTTTCGGAAATAAGTGGACAAATATCGTTATAAAATTATAAAGCAAAACATTCAAGTGCGGTTTCTGGTAAACTGAACTAATATATGCATTGCAGTGTTTGTCATCACATGCATTGATTAATTGATTTATTATGATCTTCAAATATAGAAACAAAAATAAGCAAGCAAGAATTTTAATTCAGGATTTTTCTGACAATCCAAACACATCATAAAGGTTGCAAAAGAAAGTAACATTGTGAAATCGAAGAAATAAGGTTCCTACTATTACTATTAATGAAGACAAGATTCCAAAGCAAAACAAAAGTACAGGCAGAATAATCGAATTACTCGACATTTTACTTGATTATCTGATGTTGGTATTCAATAAGATATAGTAATAATAGCGTGTAAAATTTCCAGGTGAATTTTATCTTTTCAGGTGGAACTGTTGACATTTCAACCCAAGAAGTTTCGGAAAATGGCGAACTTAAAATTATACACAGAGTTTGTGGTGGACCCTGGGGAGGCGAGTGTGTAAATCGGCTTTTTATGAAAATATTGTTTGAAGTATTAGGCTCAGACATAATGTTAGACTTTTATAAAGTGTATGGGCATGATTTTCTCCAACTGGCGAGGCATTTTGAACGAAAAAAGAAGACATTTACAATCTCCAAAACTGACCAAAAATCGATCCAATTTCCTATTCCCATTAGTCTGATTGAATTATCAGAAAAGAATAAAAACAAAACATTTCTTGAAATTATTGCTATTTCAAAATACAAAGAGCAATTAAAATTCAAACGGGACAAGTTAACAGTTGATTCCGATTTATTTATAGGATTATTTGAAGAACCAGTCGGCCATATTGTGAATGAAATTCAAAACATACTACGCGATGAAAGATGCTATGATGTCTCTGCAATAATGATGGCTGGAGGTTTTTCGGAAGCAGCTATTTTGCAGAAATCTGTTCAAGAATCGTTTCCTGACATAGAAGTGTTTATACCAATGGACGGGTCATTGTCAGTATTAAAGGGAGCGGTTATTTATGGTCACAATCCGCATGTTGTATCTTCAAGGATCTGTAATTTAACATATGGAATTGAATTATTAGTACCATTTGATCCAAGCATTCATAGCAAGGATAAACTTAAAATGCGAGATGGCGAAATATGGTGTGGTGAAATCTTCAGAATTTTATATGTAATTGGTGATGAAGTTAAAGTTGGTGAGACTCGATCAAGAGATGTACATTGTACATTTAGAACTCCTGAATTGCAAACAGCGCGAAACAACCCATTAAAAATAGATTTTTTTTCGAGTGAAAAAACTGATCCTTTCTATACAACTGATGAGGGGTGCCGAAAACACGGGACAATAATTGTGAATCCTCTTCCTGGCCAAATATGGCCTATAATACTTGTAGGCAAAGTTGAACTTCAAATAGCTGGAACGGAAATGATTGGAAGTTTCATATATGATGACAAACGTACGTCAGTAAAATTTGAATTCCTTCCAGCGAAAACTCTCTGTCCTGATCGAAAAAGAATATTTGATCCGTTTAATTTGGAAATTTAAACCAATGGACATTTTACTATCTATTTTTGTGACACCATGTATCCATACTGATCTATGCGGTGATATCAACTGCCCACAGGGCACTCGTATTGGTTACGATAGCTGCAAGTGTCATTTGGGACAAATATAGCAATTGAGTGAACAAACTAAATTTCGTTAGAAAGACATTATTTAGAAACAACAGCAGTAGAATACCGAAGGAACAAAGGGGTGAAATTCACAAAAATCGAAGTCCAAAGACAGGGCAAAAAAATAGAAAATAATTTTTCCCTTAAAAAAAATTGATAAGCGTTTTATAAATACACTATCATATTTTTTTTAATTTATCGAGTATCATAAAAGATTTTTTTTATTTGAAAAATTTATATTAAGGATGGCAACGAGCTATAGGTCGAATCGGCTGTACACGGTAAACGATCCCCGATCGGTATTCGAGTACTCGTCATCAAGAATCGCTTTAGCTGTTAAATGTTATGTGTTTTGTGTTTTCAATAGGAGATGAGCGTCTTTGTGTAGCCGAGAAGTTTATAGTACATATAAATGGCAAATCTTTGTTTCACCAATTAAGAACATTATCAATCCTTAGAAACATTTTATAGGATATTTTCAAAATCAGTTATGACTTGATTAAATTCAATCATTTGAGTAATCAAGTGGGAACAACTGAACTAATGAGACAGAAATTCTTTACAGTTGCACGAAGCAGTAATACATGTATATCCAGTTACATGTAAAGTGTTATTATACACAATTGAAAATTGAATGAACAATTAACAATTATAACTTCTCTATACCCTTCTTTAAAAATAAATGTATTTCATTTGTAAATTGAATCCAAAGAAAATTGCATCTTCCAAAATAATGATATTTAAATTATCATTAAAATGAAAGTGTTATTATTATTTATTATTTAGCTACACTTCAGTTTGTGATGAATGGAAGTTGTCATTACTAACAGTTATACATTTGGGTGCTGACGCAACATTCCATCCAAGCGCACTCCAAAAGCGTTCCTCGCGTGCACTTGAAAGTGATTCCATGACAGCCTAGAGTGAACTTGTGACCACTTTCAAGTGCACTTGAAAAGAAGATGCGATCGCGGGAGTGATCGCAAAATGCACTTGAAGTGAACTTCGTGGCAGCTTTGGATTGCTCTTAGCGATTGGTCAGTTCAGAACAAGTGATATTAATATGACGAAATTATATTTAAGCAAAAAGTATGAAAACTCGACGACTTAACTCTCTTTTTAATCTATTTTTTATAAATTATGGCGTTCTTTTGTTTTATTTATACATTCCATGCTTACGTCACATTATATTCTTCATAAATTTTTCAAAAAAGGGTATTTCATCGAGGCCTATCTTCATGCTTGAGACATTAAATTCATATGTAATTTCAAAAAAATTTCTCGCAATACCAAGTTTATACATCGATTTTCAAAAATGACCTCAAAAGTGGGAGATATTGTCATTGCTTATTTCAATCTGGGACTAATAATATTAGTCCCAGTTTCAATTGTCGCAACACAACAAGGATTTGTATATACAAATCCTTGAACACAACATTTGTATGTATTTTTCCTAAAATTACCTTATAAGATTGAAATATTTTGCAGTTTAGCTGTTTTCCTTTCTCGCGATAACAAATTTATGCATCTTTTGTCAAAAATGAATCCGAAAGTGGGAGATATTATCGGTTGGTGCTTATTTCAATTGTAGCATGTATTTTTCCCAAAAATACCTTATAAGATTGAAATATTTTGCATTTCAGCTTTTTTCCTTTCTCGCCATACCAAATTTATTCATCTTTTATCAAAAATGACCTCAGATTTCAATTGTCGGGACACAACATTTATATGTATTTTTCCCAAAATTACCTTATAAGATTGAAATATTTTGCATTTCAACTTTTTGCCTTTCTCGCGATACCAAATTTATGCATCTTATGTCAAAAATGAATCCGAAAGTGGGAGATATTATATGTTGGTGCTTATTTCAATTGTCGCATGTATTTTTCCCAAAATTACCTTATAAGATTGAAATATTTTGCATTTCAGCTTTTTTCCTTTCTCGCGATACCAAATTTATTCATCTTTTATCAAAAATGACCTCAGAAATGGGAGATATTATATGTCGGTGCTTATTTCAATTGTTGCGACACAACATTTATATGTATTTTTCCCAAAATAACCTTATACAATTGAAATATTTTGCATTTAAGCTTTTTTCCTTTCTCGCAATACCAAATTTATACATCTTTTGTCAAAAATGACCTCAAAAGTGGGAGATATTATATGTCTGTTCTTATTTCAATTGTCGTGACACAACATTTATATGTATTTTTCCCAAAATTACCTTATAAGATTGAAATATTTTGCATTTCAGCTTTTTGCCTTTCTCCCTACACCAAATTTATTCATCTTTTATCAAAAATGACCTCAGAAGTGGGAGATATTATATGTCGGTGCTTATTTCAATTGTTGAGACACAACATTTATATAAGATTGCAATTTTTTGCATTTCAGCTTTTTCCTTCTCACGATACCAAATTAATACATCTTTTGTCAAAAATGACCTCAAAAGTGGGAGATATTATATGTCGGTGCTTATTTCAATTGTCGTGACTATGTATTTTTTCCAAAATTATTACCTTATAACATTGAAAAATTTTGCATTTCAGCTTTTTTCCTTTCTCGCGATACCAAAGTTATACATCTTTTGTCAAAAATGACCTAAGAATTGGGAGATATTATATGTCGGTGCTTATTTTAATTGTCGCAACACAACATTTATATGTATTTTTCCCAAAATTACCTTATAAAATAGAAATATTTTGCATTTCAGCTTTTTTCCCTTCTCACGATACCAAATTTATACATCTTTTGTCAAAAATGACCTCGGAAGTGGGAGATATTATATGTCAGTGCTTAATTATTTCAATTGTTGCGTCACAACATTTATATGTATTTTTCCCAAAATTACCTTATACTATTGAAGTATTTTGCATTTAAGCTTTTTTCCTTTCTCGCAATACCAAATTTATACATCTTTTGTCAAAAATTACCTCAAAAGTGGGAGATATTATATGTCGGTGCTTATTTCAATTGTCGTGACACAACATTTATATGTATTTTTCCCCAAATTACCTTATAAGATTGAAATATTTTGCATTTCAGCTTTTTTCCTTTCTCTCGACACCAAATTTATTCATCTTTTATCAAAAATGACCTCAGAAGTGGGAGATATGATATGTCTGTGTTTATTTCAATTGTTGCGACACAACATTTATATGTATTTTTTCCAAAATCACCTTATAAGACTGCAATTTTTCGCATTTCAGCTTTTTTCCTTCTCACGATACAAAATTAATATATCTTTTGTCAAAAATGACCTCAGAAGTGGGAGATATCATATGTCAATGCTTATTTCAATTGTCGCGACACAACATTTATTTGTATTTTTCCCAAAATTACCTTATAGGACTGAAATATTTTGCATTTCAGCTTTTTTCCTTTCTCGCAATACCAAATTTATACATCTTATGTCAAAAATGACCTCAGAAGTGGGAGATATTATATTTTGGTGCTTATTTCAATTGTCGCGAGACAACATTTATACGTATTTTTCCCAAAATTACCTTATAAGATTGAAATATTTTGCATTTCAGCCTTTTTCCTTTCTCGCGATGCCAAATTTATTCATCTTTTATTAAAAATGACCTCAGAAGTGGGAGATATGATATGTAGGTGCTTATTTCAATTCTTGCGACACAACATTTATATGTATTTTTTCCCAAAATTACCTTATAATATTGAAATATTTTTCATTTCAGCTTTTTTCCTTTCTCCCGATACCAAATTTATACATCTTTTGTCAAAAATGACCTCAGAAGTGGGAGATATTATATGTCGGTGCTTATTTCAATTGTCGTGACACAACATTTATATGTATTTTTCCAAAATTATTACCTTATAACACTGAAAAATTTTGCATTTCAGCCTTTTTCCTTTCTTTCGATACCAAATTTATAAATCTCTTGTCAAAAATTACCTCAGAAGTGGGAGATATTATATGTCGGTGCTTATTTCAATTGTTGCGACACAACATTTGTATGTATTTTTCCCAAAATTACCTTAAAAAATCGAAATATTTTGCATTTATGCTTTTTTCCTTTGTCGCGAAACCAAATTTATACATCTTTTGTTAAAAATGACCTCAAAAGTGGGATATATTATATGTCGGTGCTTATTTCAATTGTCCCAACACAACATTTATATGTATTTTGTTTCCAAAATCACCTTATAAGACTGAAATATTTTGCATTTTAGCTGTTTTCCTTTCTCACGATACCAAATTTATACATCTTTTGTCAAAAATGACCTCAGAAGTGGGAGATATTATATGTCGGTGCTTATTTCAATTGTCGCGACACAACATTTATATGTATTTTTTTCCAAGACTGATATATTTTGCATTTCAGCTTTTTTCCTTTCTGGCGATACCAAATTTATACATCTTTTGTCAAAAATGACCTCAGAAGTGGGAGATATTACATGTCGGTGGTTATTTCAATTGTTGCGACACAACATTTATATGTATTTTTCCCAAAATTACCTTATAAAATTGAAATATTTTGTATTTCAGCTTTTTTCCTTTCTCGCGATACCAAATTTATACATCTTTTGTCAAAAATGACCTCAGAAGAAGGAAATATTATATGTCGGTGCTTATTTCAATTGTCGCAACACAACATTTATATGTATTTTTTCCAAAATTACCTTTTAAGATTGTATATTTTGCATTTCAGCCTTTTTCCTTTGTCACGATACCAAATTTATACATCTTTTGTCAAAAATGACCTCAGAAGTGGGAGATATGATATGTCAGTGCTTATTTCAATTGTCGCGACAAAACATTTATATGTATTTTTTTCCAAAATCACCTTATAAGACTGAAATATTTTGCAGTATAGCTGTTTTCCTTTCTCGCAAAACCAAATTTATGCATCTTTTGTCAAAAATGAATCCAAAAGTGGGAGATATTATATGTTGGTGCTTATTTCAATTGTCGCATGTATTTTCCCCAAAATTACCTTTATATAAAACTTCTTTGGAAAGATGTGATAATATACAGTTACTGTCTTTTGTTGAGGTAAATGTGCAGTGTTATTGACTTTTGGGAAAACAGATATTCACCGAGCCGCATGGCGAGGTGAATATCTGTTTTCCCAAAAGTCAATAACACTGCACATTTACCGAAACTAAAGACAGTAACTGTTTTATTCTATTATCCGATAAGTACATAATAATTCTTTAGTTATCATGTATTATACCATACACCTAGAAATTTTCTATGGGTGACTTTGGACATTTCATAAAATAAATGAAATACATGCTTTTGAAAAAAATATTTTGTGGATAATATATTTTAATTATAATCTTTACTCTCAGATATTCTCAGATTCTAGCTAACACTGACTTTTCAACTTTTGACTTGCAGGAACTGTACATGTAAATCATATTCATAGAACTATACGTTATTTGTTTTCAAAGGAAATTTGAGATCCAAAATAATATGAAGTGAGTGAACTCAGTACTTGAAAAGTATTTGCTTGTAAATCGAAAAAAGGTTTGATATGTTCTGTGATAATAGTATGTGCCTTTTTCAAAGAAGGATCAGTGTTACTTGCAACCTTTTAGTAATACTAGTATTTAGTTACCAATAAGATTTTTGAATTATTCTGCTGTCGCCATTTAGTTGTTCTGACGAGGCTTTAAACAACAGATGTTCGTTAAAAGAGTCATCTTCATCATTTATCTTTTTCCGATTGTTCCGCACTGGTGGGAGAATGTGGAGAAGGGAGGGGATTGACATTTTTATGCAACTAGCGAACGTTCTTTAAAAATTTTATTCAAAAAAATATTTTTTTATCCGTAATAATAGATCTGTATAATGTGCGACGATTCTGCGATATGTGTTGTCGACATCCGAACCGTAGTGAGATTTTTTCCCAAAACATTGTGTGAACGACTTTACCAGTGTTCCGCTGGCTTTTTAAGTATTTTAAGTGTCTTGCGTTTTCCATATTTGTACCATTTTCCGCTGATCAATACAAGTGAATCGTCTTTTCTTTAGATGTAGCCATTCTGTTTCTAGTGATGCCGATGACGTTGTCACGCGACAATGTTACATAGCAATATGTGATTGGACGATATAAATACGGGATTTCCCCTTTTCTAAAAATATGTCGCACGTGACGTTTCCCGCGGTGAATATCCTTTTCATGGAGTGAATATCCTTTCTATAGAGTGAATATCCTTTTTTATTCATTTTAATGTCAATGCAATTTTTACCATTAGTATTTATATATTATAGAATAAAGTAAAATATTTTAAAAAATGAATTATTTTGGTTATTTGTAAAGATTTAGTATAAACCGCATAATGAAAACCGAACTTTCTCAAACATATTTATATAAAGATTTACAAAAAAGCTATATCGTAACATATAAAACTTCTTCAAAGGATATAATAAGTAATTTTTTTTTTTGAAAAATGAATTATTTTGGTCATTTGTAAAGATTTAGTATACACGTCTATATTCATTTTTGTAGCAGGAAAATATTATCTGACATGTTTTATATTTAACAATATTTTATATATAACTGTATTGCTATTTTTTTCGCATTTGCTTATCCAAAAGAACGCTACGTGGAAATATATTTTTATTCCCTCGGCTATCGCTTAATATTCGATCTAAGATAACCTCGTTTTAAGTAGTGATCCTCGCGACACTTGAAGTTCACTAGTGACCGCGATAATACCTGTCATGGAATAGCTACCTATTCCAAAAGAGTGAACTTCGCGACAGCTAAGAGAACGCGAAGTGTACTTGAAAAGTAAACTTCAAGTGCACTTTTTGGAACGTTGCGTCTGCACCCATCTGTAAGCATGGCAGCAGGCATTAATCTTTTTTCGGTCAGATGGTCCACAATTGCCTGTAGCTTTCTATAATAACTTAGCAAAAATGTGGTTTAATTTATAAGAATTAAAGCTCCAAATAAAGATTTTTCACTGGTCTAGGAGTAGTGATTATGTTCTAATTATAGGTTAAACAATGATTTGCAATGTTTTATGGACTAAAGTACATAAAACATGGCAAATCATTGTTTGACCAATTTAGAACATAATCACTCGTCCAAGATATTTTAAAAGACATTTTCAAAATCAATTATTAGTCCCCGGACTGAAGATTTTGAAAAATGGTTCGCTGTTCCCAAAGGTGTAACAGCAATGTGTTTAGGTATTTACAGACGAAATTACTTATATTTTTACATTTCATCAGGTGATTTAACGATTTTCCGTGCAGGAAAAATTATATTGGCTGGCAAAGTGATGCCGTCATTTTTCGCAATATTTTTCAAGTCTTGAAAAATGTGTCATAAAGTTCATTAAGTCTCCCAAACGAAGTTTGGAGAGAGTTATTTTCTTCTTATTATTAAGTCTCCCAAACGAAGTTTGGGAGACTTATTGTTTTTGTTGCGTTTCTTATTATTATTAAGTCTCCCAAACGAAGTTGGGAGACTTATTGTTTTTGTTGAGTTTCTTATTATTAAGCCTCCCAAACGAAGTTTGGGAGACTTATTGGTTTTGTTGCGTTTCTTATTATTATTATTCCGCTTTCTTTCTTTATTCTCGTCCGGATGAACTTGTCCGAACAAGATCTCGGAGACCATTTGACATAGAACTTTGAAACTTTGTAGGATGTTGGCCCCATATATCTAGTTGTGCCTAAAACAAAAATTTCTGAAAAGGGGTTTATTAAGGATACATTGGGGGCTCAAAAAGGGGTGGGGTCTGCAATGTTAACCCTATGGGAAAATGAAATTTTGGATATTTTTCACCCTATTTCTCACTGCATCTCAAAAAGTCTTAATACTAGCTTCATGAAACTCCAATGGAAAGGTGTTTTTGATGTTAGAAAGGGTTCTACAGCATTGGAACTTTCAAAATAATTTCAGTTGTCATGGAAACCAAACAAAAAATGGAAATTTTTAGAAAATAATAGTTTATGCTAATGATTATATTATGATCACAGCAATACATATCACATATGTTATAAGGAGAACCCCTGCCCAAATTTTCTTTTGAAAGAGGTCTTAAATTGGGTTTAATGGACAAAAGAGCATTTTGTTGCCATGGAAACAAAACCAGAAACTAATTTTTTGGAAAAATCAGGTTTTCTGACAAAAAAAGAAGGAATTTTGAGAAATATATATTAAATAGCTTTTAAGGGGAACCCCTGCCCAAATTTTTTTTTGGAAAGGGTCTGAAATAGGGTGTAATGGACAAAAGAGCATATGTTATAAGGAAGCAAAACCAGAAACATATTTTTTTTGTAGAAAAATTGAGTTTTCTGATTAAAAAGAGGAATTTTGAGAAATATGTATTACATAGATTATAAGGGGAACCCCTGCCCAAATTTTTTTGGAAAGGGTCAGAAAATGGGTGAAATGGACAGAAGAGGACTTTGTTGCCATGGAAACAAAACCAGAAACGTATTTTTCTGTTGAAAAATTGAGTTTTCTCATAAAAAAAGAAATTTTGAGAAATATGTATTCAATAGGTTATAAGGGGAACCCCTGTCCAAATTTTCTTTGGAAAGACGTCTGAAATAGGGTGTAATGGACAAAAGAGCATTTGGTTGCCATTGAAACAAAAGCTGAAATGTATTTTTTTGGTTTAGAAAATGAGTTTTGTGATAAAAAATAGGAATTTTGAGAAGTATGAATTACAT
>MJUU01024714.1:8418-20371 GCA_002080025.1 Modiolus philippinarum
TGAAACTTTCAGAGAATCTTTCATACATGATGCCAAAGTGCACCTCTTATTTTTTATCTGACAAGTTTTTGGGGTATCCCATAGCCATACATGGACTTAGCAATTTATTGTTCTTAGGGGTACTGATATGGTATCCGCTATTCTTCTCAAACCAATGAATGGAATTAGATAAATATTTCAGAGAATCTCCTATTTTAATTTTTGATCTGACCAATTTTTGGGGCTTCCCATACCCAAATTTGGACTTTTGCCATTGAGCTAGGCTCTAAATGTTTCTAGTTATTATTAGAGTCTATACAAGAGCTCGATAAGAATTTTGAATTTAGGCTCATGTTGATGGAAGCTGTACTTTTGTACTAATTTTGCATATGAAATTTATACTATATTTTTTGTTTTACTTATTTCAGTATCAAACAAGGTCTTGTCTTTGGGTCAGATAAGGCTTGAAGTCGAAGTAATTAGACATCTTCAACTTAATTTTTTTGTCAATTAACGAAGGAGGCTCAGCACGCTTAATACTCAGTGAGAAAGAGAATTAGATGTTAGTAAGGATTCCGTGGTTGGTCTGACTGGACACATTATTATGGACATTATTATTGACGTCAATGGTTGGACTGACAAATCAGGATTATTTACCGAATATGTCCCCAAACATTTGTATTGCATCTCGCTTCGCCTGGCAATTTTTTTTTCATTGCCTCACTGCAAAATTCAAATCCTGGTCATTGCTTGGACATATTACTAGTATTTTACTTTATATGTTAACTGTATGATTGTTATTAGTGGTTGGACAGATTATTTGACTTGTAATTGGTGTCTCTGAAGACGTTTATGTTTCAGTATGTCAGTGATGTCAAGACTTTGAAAAAAAAGGCTGTACACTATATCCTTAACCATTAACATGTAGCCACTGTATACCTACAGACACTAGTTAATGTATGTTGTCAAAACAAAATCGATAGTAAAAATGACCTTTATTTCCCAATAAATTGACCCGGGTTAAATAGGTTGAATTTTTGTCCGTTTCCCATGGAGCCAGACGTAGCACCCGCACTTGTTCCTTTCATAAATTGTGATGGATTCATCATGTTGGACTGAGCCTGAGATAACATTTGTTGGTTAACCTTATTCGGGTCAAAACTTCCACTTGAAGATCCTCCATTTGAGCTTCCGCTTTGTGTCCCACCTGATCCAGTTTGTGATCCACCTGAACTCATCTGTGATCCGCTTGAAGATATTTGTGAGCCGCTTGATCCTCCAGAACTCATCTGTGAACCACCAGAACCCATTTGTGAACTTCCAGAACCTCCGGAACTCATCTGTGAACCACCAGAGCTCATTTGTGATCCTCCTGAACTCATTTGTGAACCACCAGAACTTATCTGTGATCCACCTGAACTCATCTGTGAGCCACCAGAACCCATTTGTGACATTCCAGAAGAACCGGAACTCAATTGTGAACCGCCCGAGTTCATTTGTGATCCACCTGAACTCATTTGTGACCCACCTGAACTCATTTGTGATCCACCAGTACCCATTTGTGACATACCAGAACCACCTGAACCGGTTTGAGATCCCCCAGAGCCACTGTTAGAACTACTTGAACTTCCACTTCCTCCCATCATGCTTGCTAATGCATTTGTATTACCTCCCATGAATACTGAAGGGTCTATTTTATTCTTTTCTGGGCTGTTTAAAGAATTTGGATCAAACCCGCCTGAACCTCCCATCGAATTACTACCACCACCAGTTGAACTCCCCCCTCCCATAGAACTACTTCCACTACCCATTGAACTTCCTCCCCCCATAGAACTAGTACCACTACCGAATGTACTTCCCCCTCCCATAGAACTACTCCCACTACCCATAAAATTACCACTACTCATTGAATTTCCACCACTCATAGAACCGACCCCACTTCCCATAGAACCACCGTTGCTGGTGGAGCCTCCACTGCCCATTGAACTTCCACTTCCCGAAGAGCTTCCTCCATTCATAGAATTTCCACTTGAACCTCCACTGGCACTTGGTTTTGACATCGCAATTTGCTTCAGGTTTTGTTGTAACATTTGATTATTGAGATTTGATGGATTGAAACTACCACTGCCACTTGAAGATTGTTGGGAACTGCCTCCACTGTTTAAAGGTTGTTGTTGTAATCCACCTCCACTGTTTGATGATTGTTGTTGTAAACTTCCTCCGCTATTTGACGATTGTTGTTGAGGGCCACCCCCAGTTGATTGTTGTCCACCGGAGCTTTGCTGTTGCTGAGTCAACTGATTGTTGATTGTATTTGGATTGAAAGAACCGATGTTCTGTTGTCCTCCACTAGCACCTTGGTTTTGTGACATTTGACTGTTTAACGCGTTTGGATCAAAGTTGCTTGTCGATCCACTATTTGATTGCTGACCACTCATTGTTTGTGGTGTTTTCTGTTGTTGTGTCATAGTATTTACACTATTGGGGTTGAAGGTTCCACTAGAACTACTTAATTGTTGATTTGAACTGGATAATGACTGACTTGTTTGTTGAGCTTGTTGTTGATATAAAGCATTTGGGTCAAAAGTGCCTGTATTCGTGGCTCGTCTGACATGATCTGCAAAATAAAATGTATAATGATTAGTGCAAAGGCGACGAGGGAGATGCTAGTACTTATTTTCATCCTGTCAACGGCAAATATTTAGGGATTGTCATAACAAATTGTGTCCTCATAAAACATGCTTTAATGCCGTTTATAACTAAATTAGTTGCAATATGGTTTGTTGAAGTGGGACATAATGTGTGGTTATCGATTTTTCGCGGCTTTTAGAAGCGACTAAATTTTTGCGGATAGTAATTTTCGCCGTCTTTTGTCAATCGCTAAAATAGCAGAAATTACTAAATTTACAGTAAGGTACAGAAAAAAGGTATTTTGATTATACTTCATCAGCCCATTTTTTTTTTTAAAAATTATTAGACATACAAAATACAGGAATGCTATTGGAAGCACTAATTTTTGAATCCTATTTGAGCAGCTTGCAATGAAATCATTTCGTTTTCATTAATTTTGCATGATTGCAAATAAGGATTAAAATCTTACCCCTAAAGACGGGTAGTCCATACACAGTTTGCAGTACTACTGTCAAGAAAACTATGACCCTCATCATGGTAAATAGGCAGGATAATGGAAGAGACTCTTCTTTAGTTATAATGATAACTACATCTGCCAACCCACAAGTTTTTGTTGTAATCTTGTGAAGTGTGACTGTTATACAGATAAATGATAAAATGACCGTCACTGTCTCGGCATTGTAACCCTCAACTGTAATGGTAATTTCCTTAGATCTATCCATATTCACAATTTAACAATCCTTTAACAAAGTATTTTTTTTATCTGAAATGAATTCTTTTATACAAAGACGGAGAACACATGTATTCAATTCTAGCAATTAAAACGATACTGAGTACGCTGAAAGTGACTTGAAAGAGGCTTGAAGCTTTTATTTTTTATTGTCAAATTTGGCCTCGTTTTCCTTATGCAACTAGGGTATTTTTTGTATTTTCAACAGACAATCGACAGTTCTATCGAAGAATAAGTTGTGAGTCGCCTTTAGAGGACATTTTCATATATTCACATGAAGGAAATATTTTACATGGCTTATACAGAAATCAAAACAAATCAAACAATCCATTTCATTTCATCTTCCGCTTTAAAGACAACGTACCTTTGTCGTAATACTCAGAGATTTGAGGAATAATAACTCCAGACCAACCCAGGTGAGGTTTACAGATGCAGCTACTTTTTCTTCACACATTGTCTTTTACATTGACGAATGTGTACGTCTAAAATCTAAACTTTTTTTTTATAAGCACCCCAATTGTGCATTTTCCTATATAGCTTCTCTTAGCAGAAATATTACCCACCTCTTGAACATACGAGGCCTGTATATTTCACAGACGGTTCATTTTTTTTGTCGAGCATGAAGTTTATACAGAGACATTAAATATTAGAGAATGTCTCAGAAACTTCTAAATCAAGGCTATGTTCAGCTGTTGTTGCTTTCTTTCCTTCAGAAATTCTTTGTCACAACGACATTTGGATATTTTGACTTTTTTGCTCTCCTTTCATAAATATGGACGTCTACAAATAAAATCTAAACTAAACAAAAAGCATGATATTTAAAATCTCCCAACTATGCATTTTCATTGCTTCTCTTAGCAGCAATAAATCACGGTTTGTTGTTTTTCACAGCTGATTCGCTTTTGTGGAGCTTGTAGTGTATACATTTACTTTTAGTAAAAGTGTGTCTAAGAAACTGCTAAATTAAGTCTATATTCAGCTGTTGTTGTCTATTTTGTCACTCGAGAAATTCTTTAATTAATCGTCACAACGACGTTTCGATGTTTCAGCTAGATTTGGTTAAATTAGAAATAATTTGACGTTACCGGTTTTCTTTTATTTCACTACTGATTGATTCACTGACAGTGTAACGGGTGCAGTATGCTGTGAGCAGGGTATGCTTTAAATTTCTGAAGCACATAGTTTCACTCTCTTATTCTATCAAAGTTTGTAAAGTTAGTTTATGTTGAAATGTTCATATATTCTGTAAATTTGCTATAGCTTCATCATCCGTGCGAGACCTACATAGTCTGTTTATTATACTATAGAGAAACGGGACAGATAAAGGGGAGGTTTGGCATCCATAAACCGGTTTAACCCTACTGCTGGTTTTTGCTAGTGCCTGTACCAATTCCGGCTGCCCCGAATTCCTATCGTTGTTTACGTTTGTTGTTGTCTTATTTGTGTTTTCCTGTGTAGTTCCTTGGCAGATTATGGCATGTAATTATAATTTTCAGCCATTGTAGATGTTTCCTGTTGTACCCTTTTTTTCATAGGTAGTCAAGGACAATAAACACTCCCAAGTCAGTCTAATTTGTTAGTGTTGTTTTTCCCCCGTTTTTGTCTCGTTGTTGGTAAAATTTGTATATGTTATCGGGCTCTTGACAGCTATGTATCGTAAAATATCATCCCATGAGCCAGAATATGAAGGACAGGGGCGAGTGAGCGAAGCGAACGAGCCCCAAGCTTGATATTCTGGCGAGCGGGATGATATTTTACAATACTTCAGCTTTCAAAAGCCCGATAACTTGTTTATCATCCTTTATTTTGTATTTAAGTATTTATCAGCAAATGTTTTGTAACTTGATGAAAATTTTAATTGATTTACTCGAAGTAATGCCGATTTTGAATGTTGCAGCAACCTTTGGTTGTTACGTTATTCTATCGATCCCTAGCGCTTTTATGGCGTCATAATGTGAAAACATAGAAGCTCTGCAGGATTTATCAGTGACCTAGTTTCAGTAGTTTTTCTGACGTCTAGTTTATCTATTTATGTAATTATGACTCTGTTTTGAATACCTAATCGGAAAGAGAAAATGAAACAGATGTTTACTTTTATAAGCTTGATTTTGTGTCAACACTTGACAAAAAGTTATTACCTTTGAAACGTTCGGAGAATCGCTTGATATTTCCAGGTCAACTCCTGATATATCCGGGTCAACCAAATACGGGTTTTGCGGAAGTACTCTGCAGGCTGATACAATCATAGGGGTGGTTGATACTATTGTAAAAAAGGACAAAAGGTTTGAACAACATGTCATATCAACTTATATAAAGTAAACCCTTTGCATTACATATGACATCAGAACATATGATATTTAAAGGTAAATATTTAAGTTTAAGAAAGGGAAAAGGAACAGAACACATTCAAGCAAACCAACCTGTTAATTCAAATTGAAGCAAATTATTTGTTAAAACTTTTTGTTTGACGAATGGATGTTAGAATGCACATAAAAAAATCAGTTTTTGCGGTGTCTCTTGATTTGGATTTGTGCAATCAACATTTATTTTGTACTACCGTTGTAGATTGATTGATTGATATGGGGTTTAACGTCACTTTCAGCAGTATTTCAGCTATCTCATGACGGTCAGTTTTAGTGGTGAAGGAAGCCGAAGTGCCCAGCGAGAACCACCGACCTTGGGCTGGTTACTGACATACCTTATCACTTCCGATTGTAAATCGAGTGCACCGTTTTTTGTAATATACAAAGTGGGGTGCGAACTCACACCGCAGCGGTGATAAGACTACAGTGGTTGTATAGGTAGTAGAACTACCTTAACCACTCGGCCACCCAGGTCCCTACCGTTGTAGAACATCTGAATAATACTTTTACACAATTTATCAAATGCTCCCTCCTCTATTTTCAATATTTCTTTGAATGTAAATATAAATTCCCAAAGAAAAGTGTCCCTAGTGGATATTACTTTTTTGATTAGATTTGTTATAGTCCATGGGCTGGAATAATCCCCCGTGCACCCCCAACCCTACTAATGATCCCCACCCATATTTTTCAGTCCTTCTATATCCCCTCTTCGAAATTAAACATGTTAACATAGCATAACCTGCATGCAATATTGGAACAGGCCCCTTTTTTTGACCCACCTAACAAAATTTTGGAAAATTTCGTTTTTGATCAAAGTAATTTTTTCAATTGCTTCAAATTGTTGATTGGTGCCTCTCATTTATGAAAAAATGGTATAAATGGATAGCCTTTGGTATAACTTTTATAAATATTCCACATAAGTACCATTTCTATACCCAATACGTTATAAAAATTGAAAAATCTTACCCCTACCCCTTCGAAATGTTGACGTGACTTGAAATTGTGTAAGTTCAACGGTCATTAGAAAGGGCAGTATTTTTTCATTTCATAATTCTTAGAATTGTTTTTAGTCTTTTAATGTACTTTTTTAAAAATTAAGCATGTTAACATAATGTAAATATGATTTGAATGACCAAACTATCACTTTTAAATAGACAAATAAAACATAACTTTTAAAAGTTTTGCCTCTTTTATGTCTCATATTATTTATTAGTGGTTCAATTCATGAAAAGATAGAATAAACTGGAAGCACACAATGTCTTCTTTACAACTGGTACAAATTATGGCAGTTTTGAAGTATTATAAAATTCCTACATCCATAAAACTTACCCCTACCCCAACAAATTTACTCTAAAATTGCCAATTTTTTGTCTATGTTCGCATAAAAATTACCAGAGCACGCAAATTGTGTGTTGTATCTGACAAGGTTGCATAAATTATATTGTAATTTCGTATTTTAACTGCCATTTGTTGACTTTAAATCATCTTGCCCGAAATTTATGAAAAATGGGAATTTTCTACATTTCAAATTTATCCAAAGTTCACTGTTAAATCGTTATACATTCAAATCTGGAGGATATATCTGCAGATATGCCAATTAATTGTTCTTAGGGATATATAAGTTGTCTTAAAAAATTGCTTAGAAAAAGAAGGAGTTTTTAATGTGACTCTAAATACCGAAAATCTCTCCCCTACCCCAACAAATTTCCAAAAATTGTCAATTTTTTCTCTATGTAAAAATAACCATAACACGCAAAATGTGTGTTGTATATGACAAAGTTGTTTGAATTACTTTATAATTTGCTATCTTAACAGCCATTTGTCGACTTAAACTCAATATTTAACCCCAAATTAATGGAAAATGGGACTTTTAACAGTAGTATATAACAAATAAATGTGTAGGTTTTGCTCACGTTTTTTTTTTCTCCAACACTTAAGACTCTGCTTTAAGCACTCCAGAAGTATATAACAAAAAAAACGTGTAGGTTTTGCTCACGTTTTTTTTTTTCAAACACTTAAGACAGCACTCCAGATGTATATAACAAAAACATGTGTAGGTTTTGCTCACATTTTTTTCTCCAAAACTTAAGACTCTGTTTTAAGCACTCCTACCTAAGACAACACCATGGTTTTTATTCACCTCATTAACAGCAGCAAAAAGCACTACAAGAAAATCAAAAATTCGACCAAACTTTTAAGTAACAAATTTTGAACTTTCTTCATTTTTTTCCGGCGGAGTTTTAATCTCACCTATTTTTTTGTTTTTCCTTGTAAAAAGTACTCATAATATTTAAAATACCTTCAAATTCTTCTCCAGAAATTTTCTCATCTTTTAAAGCCTGACTTATTTCGTTTGCAACCTTAAACTTAAACTTTCTTGCCAAAGCAAGTTTTTTCTCCAATCGTTTTTGTCGTTTTTTCCTTCTGCTGGAAAACGCATTTAAAATAAGAATAGTAATAGAATTTATCACAGCCAACGAACTCAACGGAGCACCAGCTATTATGCCAATACCTGAGGCCGAAATACCCCGATTGCAGAGCCAGTTGTAATAACATTTAAACTAGTACAAATGGTAAGCGCAGATGACACAATGTTGGCTGTTCGTTTGTTTTTTTTTCTAGTTTCTTTTCACATGACCGGACTTCCGAACACAAATCTTGCTTCAAGCTGTCCAAAGCACGACTTCTAAACTCTGCCATATTTTTATATAAGAAAGAAAATAATAATCAAGTAAGAAAAAATGTTTAGAGGAACACAGTTCTGCGATCGGTTTGAGTATTGTAACTTTTTACTAGACGCTCCCATAAGAACTCCCCCAAATGGACAAGCAGAAGTCAAAACGGATTACAAATTTAGTATAAACGATAGGGCTTCGTTTTATGACTGGTACAATGGGTATTTTCTGATCCAGTTCAAAGTAGATAAACTAGCTGACGGAACAGCACCAGATAATGACACAGTATCTGTTATTTCAGATGTAACCAATTTTCTCAGTCAAATGACAGTCAGACAAAATGGAAAAATAGTGTACGACTGCAACAACCTATCACTTGCAAATCACGTCAAATCACTACTCACACTTTCAGACGGATATGTGAGTAGTCTAGGCAAAAACAGCTTTATTTACCCGGATAATGTTGCAAAAACTGATGACAATTCAGGGTTTAAGGCGAGAACCAGCTCACAAATGCACTTGCAGAGGTAACAGCAGAAATACCACTGAACAGATTTTCATTCTTCCAATCACTAGAACAAAATCTTTAACCCCCAGCACAGATGGGAATAACCGTAGAAATAAACAACGACAATTACTTGCTGTTCAAGACCGATGGTGCTGATGACGGTAGAGTTGTAATTACACACTTTGAACTTTGGATCCCCAGACTAAAACTGAATTCTGTCGGTCTGTCGACCGTACTTCAGAATAACATGAAACCGAGGCGGTGGACATACCTAAGAGAATCCACTCACACTAGAAGCTCGAGTCAATCTGTTGAAGGGTCGTACCGCATTACAACAGGAATAAAACACCCAAATCACGTTATCATATTCTTACAAAGAAATGGAAAACACAACGACCAACTCCAAAATCCTCTGTTACTCGACACTTTTAAAGTAAATGCAGCAAACACAAATTGTACCCTCCTGACAGCTAGATTAGAAGTTGGTTCTGGTATCTTTTACCCGGAAACGGGATATAGCTCGACTCAAATCAGCAGAATCTTCAGAAATGCCTGTAATTTTAAACCCAATGCAAGCAACGACTATGACACCGGGAACATGCTTACCCTTATCAACTTTTGCTCCCTATACGGACTAATCTATTTTGATTTGACTTACGCAGACTAATCGGTGAGTATGGAGAACACATCCCTGACGCTGCATTACAGACTGAACATTCCCCCAGCTGCTCCCTACCGAATTTTTGCCCTTGTACTGAACGAAGAAGATATAATTTTGGACACAATTGGAAATGATATAGTAATTATCTAAGGTATTAAAAAATGAGTAAATACGTTAACTATAGTCTTGGTTTATCCGAAGGTCAGAGAAAGAATCTAGCTAAAGCATACAAAGACATACCTTCTCTAACATTAAGACTAACAAACAACCAATTAACAGGGGACTTTCCTATGGCGCTAACACAAACACAAATGAAAAAAATACAGAAAGCAAAGGCCTCTGGTACTGGGGTTCACATAAGAATTTCAAAGACACAAATGACAAAACAATCACAAAATGGAGGTTTTCTTGGAGCACTCGCTAAACTTGCACTTCCGGTCATAAAGACAGTGGAATCCAAACTATTACCTGCCCTTGGCATCAAAGCGGCCTCCGCTCTAGCTGAAACCGGGGTGAAAAAGGTGCTTGGTAGTGGGGTAACAGCAGACGTACCACACAACAAAATCACCACCTTCTTACAAAAACCCTACGTTGACCACCTAACAAAAACACAGAAAGAGCAATTGCAGTCAGCACTCAAACAGAAATCAGGAACTGGTCTTAGAATTACAAAAAGACAACAGACCGGTGGATTCCTTGGTATGTTAGCCAGTTTGGCAGTGCCATTGCTGGCCGGCCTAATGGGGAAAGGACTACAAGTTGAACGCCCATCTGGTAGAGGACTACAAGTAGACAGCGTACCCAGACCCTACGTCATGCAAAAAACAAGACGCTTGAACCGCTAACTAACTTTGATATTTTAGACTGGGTTGATAAACTACGTATTACCTCTTTCAGAGGGGTTTATAGTAGGGACAATCTACCAATCAGACCAAACAAGAATGAGTGTGGTATTCTTAATTTGAACGCTACAAGTGGGGAAGGGACTGATTGGGTGTATTGGGACTTTCGTAATAAGAGGAATATTTACTGTAATTCACTGTAACTTCGGTATTTAGTTATTTGATAGTTATGGTCTTTCACCACCACAAGAATTTATTGACTATATAAAGGGTAAATACAGACGTAACACAATCCAGTACCAACACAAACTAAGTGTTCTATGTGGCTACTTCTGTCTATTCTTTCTACGAGAAGCACAAGAGAAAGACATCTACGACATAATATACAAAGACCTTAGTCCGGATACAATAAAAAATGAAATACTATTAAAAGAGTACTTCAAAAAATGAGCTACTGCGTAAAAGAGAAAACAGTCACAGAGTCTCTTTCTCCAAGGGTCGTACAATTATCCAACGGTAAGTTCATAGAATACAGCACGTGTGCCAACTGCAAAATCACGAAAACCAAGTTTGTGCGTGGCACCGCCGGAGGTAAACTTGACATACACAAGGCCATCAAACCTATGGTACCAATGGGCGGAATTACTCTCCCAGTAACGAATTACTGTTGGCCTTACAACACAATGGACTTACCCACCAAGAACAAATTAGATAGGGTTTGTAGAAGTCATGATCTTTGTTATGATGCGCAGCACGACAAACGGAAATGTGACAAGAAGATGATGTCTGACCTAAAACAAGTAAAACCATCACCAGTCGGTGAAGCTGTAAACAAATAGATAGTTCAGGGTGTAATAGGAGTAAAATGCTAACTGGGACTCGGTGTAAAAAAAGGAGAAAATAAAGTGGACAGACAAACTAGCAGAAGAACTACATAAGCAAACAAAAAGAAAGTTCCCTCTCAGACAAGTAAGAGTATCACATGTCGATGACACCTGGAGTGCAGATCTCGTAGACATGCAAGCTTATTTCAGAGATAACAAGGGGTACAAATACTTACTAAATGTGATTGACGTATTCAGCAAATACGCTTGGAGCGTTCCACTAAAATCAAAGACAGGACAAGAAGTGACTATTGGATTCCAGAGCATACTAAAAGAAGTAAGAACTCCAGAACTACTATGGGTTGATCAGGGATCAGAGTTTTACAACCAGAAGTCTAAGAAACTCCTAGAAAACTACAAAATAAGAATGTACCACACTTTCAATCAGGGAAAGGCTGTAGTAATAGAGCGCTTCAATCGCACACTCAAAGGTAAGATGTTTCGCTACTTTTCCGCCAATAACACCTACAATTATATCTCAGTACTTCCACAATTAGTAGAGCAGTATAATAAAACGAAGCACTCGTCAATCAAAATGAAACCAGTAGAAGCAAGTATATCCTCCGTTTACTCAGATACGAAGAAAACTAAGAGTCGAAAGACCCCAAAATTCAAACTAGACGACAAGGTCAGAATATGTAAAACTAGATGTTGTCGGAAACGACAGCTATCCCCGCACT
>MJUU01024718.1:0-15295 GCA_002080025.1 Modiolus philippinarum
AGGAAGTAGATGTCCTGCAAACCTTAATTGGCTACTTATGGTATGGGAAATCGTTCTTATCTTCCATACAATATTTTAGACGTAGTGATTTGTAGTTATTGCGAAAAATGTTGCGAAAAAATTCTTCAATTTAAGTAAGATGTTGAACTAGAGGCTCAGGTACTGAGCCTTAATCGCTCACCTGGCAAATGCTTCTAATTTAAGCCATGTCTATGCTGATGACCAAAAAGGTTTTTTACTCTCGGGTTCTAATGTTAAGCTATTACAATTAAGTTTGGTTAATTTGCTTCAATTATATCATAGAAATGGCGAAAAAACGGCAGTAGAATACCGAAGGAACAAAGGAGTGAAATTTACAAAAATTGAAGTCCAAAGACAGAGAACACAGAAAACAATGATTTTAGTCACAAAAAAAAAACGACGACGTTAGACAGATACAAAGCACAGAAACAGAAATTACAACATTCAGAACAAAGGCACTCACAGTGTGAACTCCAGTGAAACTGAGAGTGACACCAGGTGCTCCGGAAGGGTAAGCATGTCCTGCTCTGTTAACTGCACCCGTCACAGAGTAAGTGAGGCATATATGTTTTTGAAAGATCTGTAAGGTAGCTGATTGGTTAATGTCTTTAGCTAACCCTGAGACAAAACCAATTAAAAATCATGGTACATGTTACTTCTCTAACCCTCAAACAGTACCAAGTTAAATTTTGAAAAGCTTTTGTAATCATCGAGTATTCAAACATGGACAGGGACAGATCGGTACTACAAACATAACTAACGGAGACAAAAGTAAAATATAACAAACTAAAAACTTAAGCACTCACAGTTTGAACTCCCATAAAAATCGAGAGCGACATCAGGTGGTCCGAAAGGGTAAGCATGTCCTGCTCTGTTAACAGCACCTGTCACACTGTGAGTTATTCAATCCGGGAAAATGTCAAAGTCGGTAGTCAAATCAAGGAAGACGTGAATCTAGCTGAAAATGTCGACTTTCATTTTGGGATACTGACACGTCATAGCTTTCAATGATGTTATGGTGACGGCCATAGAATTTCTTGAGAGATGAAATTGACATAGGTTGAACAAATCCCTGACTGAAAATGATCAATTTCCAATAGGGTCACATGTTAATCTCTATTTTTCGCTGGCGGTATGATATTTTTGTTTGATTGTAATGAAATGAGCAATCTTTGCAAGGACCTTGCATACATCATTCCTGTAAAGTTTAATTGAATTTACTTGAGTGGTTTCAGAGGAAAAAGATTAAAATGTGATTTTCCCATAGGGTTAAGTGTAAAAACACAGTTCCGCTCTGGCGGCTATCTTTTTTATCGGATCGTACCGAAAAGAGCAATCTTTGTAAAGAACCTTTGGTTAAAATTGCTTTAGTGGTTTCAGAGAAGAAGATAAAAATGTGATTTTCCCATATGGTTAAAACTAAATTCCGCGCTGACGGCATTTGTTTTGCCAAATCGGAATGAAAATAGCATCATCGTATAGGACCTTCCACACATGATCCTGTAAAGTTTGGTTTCACTTACTTCAATGGTTTCAGAAGAGAACATTAAAATAGGAAACGTTAACGGACGGCCGATTGAATGGCAACAGCTCACACTGACCCTTTGGGTCTGGTGAGTTTAAAATTAAGTAAGACGGCAAACAGGAAGTAGATGCTCGGAAGACCTGATATCGCTACTGCGATATGGGACATTATTTCAAAATTGCATACAAAATTTCAAGCGACAGTGCATAGTTTATCATTTGAATCTTTGGGAAAATAACATTTGAAACCACTGAAGCAAATTAAAACAACTTACAGAAATGATGTATTGAAGGTTTAATACAAATTTCAATTAAATAAACAATGATCATCAGAACGGAACATAGTTTAACATTGGCACTAAGAGAAAATCGGATGAGCGATACATAGTCAATCTCTAGGCCTCTTGATGGTTATTTGTGGTCTATCCGATTTTACAAATTGTTGGTTTATATGGTCTTCAAAATATTAAGATTTGATAAACACTGAAGAGGAACAAGATGTCGAAATGACCAGATTTACAAAATTAATGTACAGAAAATTCGCGATTTTGTGATTTATATATTAACATATTGAATATTAAACTAAAGCAACGTTTTTTTATAATATTTTGCTCTTTTTTAAAGAAAACAATTTAGTCAATTCGTATAAGTATGTGAAAAATACATAAAATCCAAATAAACACCCGTTTCACAATAAAATAAAAAAAGTTTCCATTCTCAGAAACGCTAAAATTGATCTGTGAGTAACTTATGTAATAAGACACTTCTAAAACTATGTGGTCCCTGTTCATTCATCATAGATACAAACCAAAGCGGCATTGAGGCTTTTCGCCTTTGTTTGTTTAGTTTAATTAGATGGTAAATCCGTGAAAATATCCAAGAAATCATCTTTTAAAATCCTTGCTGTCGTTGCATAGCATGTCTTTAAATTAAAGTAAGTAACAGAAATCTCTGACATTGAATGTCTCCTATCTTTAGGAAATGTTCAAGTTTCTTCTGCTGATGTAATATAAATCGGCAAGGTAAAACGAAAATTGTCCCAGTTCAAGAAAAATACTTGTTTATTACAAAAAATATGTTGTGTATTGATAAATACTGCCAGAAGAAAACTACCAGTATTTGCTTACTCAAGCTTATATGGCCATATCAGTCCAGGCTGATAAAGGGTTTTCAGAGAGGCATAATGACAATTCCGAATTAGAAGCATGTGAAAGATTAATTAAATGAACTTTTCCAACTCGGCTCGGTAAACCGATAATTTTTAACTGATATTACTATGAATATAAATCGCATATAATGAAACATTTACTTACTTTTTCTGTAATGATTACTCAGAATGTAATCAATAACAACCACAATGACACATAATCCTGAATACAAAAATGAATATTTTAGCACCATAATTACCGTGTTTCTTTCACATTGTAAAACAATAGACTGAACAAAAAACCGATATGTTTTACTATTAATACTTTACATGCTTACCCTTCCGGAGCACCTGATGTCACTCACGGTTGTCATGGGAGTTCACAATATGAGTGCCTTAGTTTTCAATGTTGTCTTTTTATTTCCGTGCATTGTAGCTGTCTCACGTCCTTGTAAGTCTTTGTTTTTCTCTGTTTCCGTTTTTGCCATGTCTTTGGATTTCGATTTTTGTGGTCATCGCTTCCCTTGTTCCTTCGGTACTCTACCGTCGTTGTTTTATATGAGCTTGTTTTAAAAAAAAGGTGTTATTGGCAAACTCAAGGTTTAGAAAAACTTGTTGATAATTTTACTATGTAAAAAGGCAGTTATTTGTATTCTGCTTCAAATTGGTGATAAATAATAACTAGATACCGATATTACTGTGAATTTATTTAATGCATATACGCATTTCGACAACTTATGTCTCTTCAGTGCAGATAAAATCTAAATGTTTTGAAGACCATAAATCCAAAGGTGTTCAAAAACTGATAGAGAACAAATACCAAATCTGATCTAAATTTAAAGCCGAAACCAGCTGGGGACAGAGCTTTACATGAGGGAGATGCTCCTTATTTTAAACAAAATACACAAAAATTTAGATATTGCAAGGTTCAAAATAGAATCGACTTTCGAGTCAGCACCGAAGGACTGACTATTGGGCTGGTGAATACCTCGGAGACAAACAGTCCACCAGCAGTGGCATCGACTATATAAACTAATATTTGCATAGTATAGAATAAATTGTTCATGGACAACAATCCGATTCTATAAGCATTATTTTTTTAGTAGTTGTTGTATTTTGGTACAACTTTACCTCATATACACTGGTAAAATGTGCTCTAGTTTGTTTATCAAGGAGAATGATATTTGTTACTGGGTTAGATGTTGATTGTTGGACATAGTTTTACAAAAGATTCAGAAAAAACAAAACAAAAGGTTTGCATGTATTTGTAGGACATTGTCTCATGTGCGTTAACTTCTATATTTTCTTAGATTATTTACAATTACACACTTGAATACGTGAAATGTTGAGTCTGAGTAAAACATCAATAATTCGCTTTATTAGCAATGACATAAAAAAAATGTATGGGAAAAGATTCGATCGGAGAAATATATCTTGGTAATTTTTTTGGGCAGTTCCTTTCGAATACAATTTAACAGTCTTGTTATGACTGAAGTGCTGCACAAAACAAGACTGAGTACCGAGTCGTGTCAGCTGAAATATCGGACACATTGCTGTTTATTGCAACGATTTATCTCTGACATATTATGCTCATAAAACGGTTGTCGAATGCATATGAAGAGACACTAACCCTGTTGATGCATCTTGTCTCACTATTCAAGGTTTTCATGTAGATATGTCCATGTTATTTCTTATAGTTGCTTATGTCTGATGCATTATGGGATTTGAATATAGGTATTCAATGATTCCTTTTTTTCTCTATTTAACATTTCTTTGGCGGTTTACATAAGTGTTTCATTTATAATGAAATGCATCATAGTTAGGAATGAATTTACCTCAGCGGTTCCCCAAAAAGTGTAGGAAATAACGGTACATTTCTCTATATAGGAATAGGCCACGCCAAAAATTTTTAAAAAATGAAAAAAAGAAGCAATTTTGAGCAAAAAGAACCCCAAAATCGTGATCTTTGACCAGATTGTATTTTTAAAATGTTTTAAATAAACATTTTTTATTTAGTTTTGGAATATCTTAACTATAGAGGATCAGTGTGACAATGAAATTTCGTCCTTTCCATCATCAAGGAAAGTGCGTCACATGATCAAGTCTGACCCCAAAACGTAACTTCAGGTTCTTAAAATATCCGTTGTTTGTCAACAAAATCACGTTTAAATCAGATGTTGATTGATGTGTCGTTGATGTTGACCATTTAAAAAAATATATCATAGTTAGGAATGAATTTACCTCAGCGGTCCCCAAAAAAGTGCCACAATAAACCAAGTATCACAATTATAGGTAATTAATTAAAGCTTAAAACTGTCTTGATACGGAGGAATCATTCTGTCAACTTGTTGTTCCGGACCAGTGGAGCATATGCAGATACCACTGAATCTACTTGGCCGACCCTTGAAAGGCTATTTCCTTCCAATTATTCCCAAAAGCCACTGTTTTTAAAAATTTACTTCTCCCAAAATTGTGTTGACTCCACCCACCATTTCCTTAAATTTGTTGACATTAATTGCGAAATCTACCATCCTGAATCGTTGGAATCAAAACTTACAACCTAATAATCAGAAGTCTAAGGAAAACCTAGAAGCACAGATAGCCCCAGCAGTACCTAAAAATCTCATGTTAACTTTGATAGACATCAGCAACACCACAACCTTAACCATGCCTACAGTCCAATTCCCAACATGATGCAGCATAATGACGAGTATATTTTTGACATCTCCGCGGGTTCTCAAGCCTCAAACGCTTGCGGTGAAGTATTGGCCTGTTTAAAATCTAACGATGTGTTTTTAATGCCCCGAATGTTTCTGTAATCCGTTTATGAAGACATATTTCTAACTCGAAGCGAATGCAAATGACGGGCGATAATAGTATTCTGCATAGCAACGTCGGAGATTTCACAAGACATGCGCGTCAATTGTTGTCATGTGTAATCCCAGGGACCGGCAAGGTAAAATTCTACCCAATATCTATAATATTCTTATTACTAAGAGCCTAATATAAACTACTGATTTATCTGATTACTATGGTGGCATATTTCTGCCCCTACTTGTCAGATAATTAAGTAGACTTGTCAGATATTTATGTAAAAATGTCAAATATTTATGTAAACATTTCCTATCATTATGTTAACTAGTCAGATGGTTATGTATGGAGGCTTCGAGATGTTTAGCTGTCTAGATATTTATCGAATCAAGTCGACATACTTATTTCGATAAGTCGACTTTAGACCATTTTTATGTCGATTTGTCACGAAAAATATCTCGATAAGTCGACATATTTTTCTCGACAAGTCGACATCACATATCTCAAATTCTCATCCTGAGGTCGAGTTGTTGCTCGTAGCTGCCATCGTAAAGTTGCGTTGTCCAGATAATCATGTAAACTTTTCAGGTTTAAAAAGTCGGATTGTCGAGATAATTATGTTATAATAGACATGTTGCGACAATAGAGACTGAAATCGACTTGTTCAGATATATAGACAGAGTAAGAACGTTAGTGTAGCTGTCGTAAATTATGGAGAACAACGAAATAAAAATATGAAATGAAATTAAAATCTAAAAAATGCATACAAGAATATATTTTTAGCGAACCTGGCCTATAAGGCAAGGTGACCTATTGCCATCACTTGGCGTCAGTTGGTGTCCATTAATCCTTCCGTCCGTCGTTCGTCCGTCGTAAACTTTTTCAAAAATCTTTTCTTCTGAAACTACTGAGCCAATTTTGACCAAACAATTTTAACCAAGCTTGGTATGAATCATAACCAGGGTATCTAGATTCAAAATTGTGTTCGATTAGTCCGAGGACCAAACAACATGGCTGCCGTTACCAAAAATAGCACGTAGGGGTATATTGCTTTTTTTTGCCAAATAACTCAAAAACGATTACAGATATCAAAAATCTGACATTGGGATAAAAGTGATCAGCATGAGATCTACTTGTTCTGCAATTTTGAAGAAAATCTGAATACTGACATTGGAGTAATTGCCCTTTATTGGTCAAGTTGTTCGTAAGTTTATACCTTTTTCCTTATACTTGAAAGGCAATTTTAGATAGTGGTTAAGATTTAATAAAAAATGTTCAGTATGTCAAGGACTACAATTTATCTTCATGGAAGTTGCCGACCTCACCCGAGATGACCGTCAGCGGGGAACATAGGTTAACATTGCCATCTATGGGAAAACTCATTCAAAGAGATCGTCTCAACTTGGACACCTCATACTTGGTAACCACTGTCCTTTTTTGGTTCCCTTTGAAAAATGTGTCCGGCAAGTCTTCGTCAGATCCAAGTTGGCCGCCAGCGGGGAACTTAGTTTAACAATGCACCTTATGGGAAAACACATTCAAACATCTTCTCTGAGAAAACCTGGTCAATTGGAATCATCTTTAGACACAACTGTCATTAAATGGTCCCCTGTGAAAAATGTGTCTGGCAAGTCCCCATCAGATCCAAGATGACCACCAGTAGGGGACATACTTTAAAACTGAACCGTACCGGAAAACACATTAAAAGTTCTTCTTCTCTGAAACTGCTAAGTTAATTGGAATCAAGCTTGCTCATATTGGTCCTTGGGTGGTCTTTAAAAAATGTCTGACAATTCTGCAATCCAAGATGGCTGTCAGCGAGGAAATTAGTTTAGCATTTGACCCTTCAGACGGACGCAAAGTGATGGCAATAGCTCACCTTCGCTAAAAATATATTCTTGTATACATTTTTTAGGTTTTAATTTTATTTCATATTTTGATTTCGTTGTTCTTCATGTACGACAGCTACACTAACGTGCTTACTTAGTCCAATTATCTGAAAAAGTCGATTTAAATCTCTGTTAATAGTCACAACATGTCTACATAATTATCTCGACAATCCGACTATTTAAACCTGAAAAGTTAACATGATTATCTGGACAGCGCAACTTCACAATGGCAGCTACGAGCAACATCTCGACCTAAGGATGAGAATTTGAGATATGTGATGTCGACTTGTCGAGAAAAATATGTCGACTTATCGAGATATTTTTCGTGACAAATCGACATAAAAATGGTCTAAAGTCGACTTGTCGAAATAAGTATGTCGACATGATTTGATAAATATCTAGACAGCTAAACATCTCGAAGCCTTCATACATAACCATCTGACTAGTTAACATAATGATATGAAATGTTTACATAAATATTTGACATTTTTACATAAATATCTGACAAGTCTACTTAATTATCTGACAAGTAGGGGGAGAAATATGCCACCATAGTAATAAGATAAATCAGTAGTTTATATTAGGCTCTTAGTAATAAGAATATTATAAATATTGGGTAGAATTTACCTTGCCGGTCCCTGGGATTACAAATGACAACAATTGACGCGCATGTCTTGTGAACTCTCCGACGTTGCTATGTAGAATACTATTCTCGGCCGTCATTTGCATTCGCTTCGGGTTAGAAATATGTCTTCATAAACGGATTATAGAAACATTCGGGGCATTAAAAACACATCGTTAGATTTTAAACAGGCCAATACTTCACCGCTTGAGAACCCGCGGAGCGGTCAAAAATATACTCGTCATTATGCTGCATCATGTTGGGAATTGGACTGTAGGCATGGTTAAGGTCGTGGTGTTGCTGATGTCTTTCAAAGTTAACATGAGATTTTTAGGTGCTGCTGGGGCTATCTGTGCTTCTAGGTTTTCCTTAGACTTCTGATTTTTAGGTAGTAAGTTTTGATTCCAACGATTCAGGATGGTAGATTTCGCAATTAATGTCAACAAATTTAAGGAAATGGTGGGTGGAGTCAACACAATTTTGTGAGAAGTAAATTTTTAAAAACTGTGGTCAGATATATATGTTGGCTTTTGCATGACATACATTGGCGTAAGCTGGTCTATTGGCCACATAATAAAATAATTTTTTATCTGACAATTGAACATTACTATCTGACAAGACAACATCTTTACCTGACATGTTGACATAAATATATCACAAGTCTACTTAATTATCTGACAAGTAGGGGGCAGAAATATGTCACCATTGATTACTTATACTTTTATCCAAATTTAAACTTTAAATGGTAAATTTAGTTGTTTTCTTTTCCTGCATATGCTTTATATACATGTGATTTGATATATGTGGCTACCGAGTGATTGGTTTGAACTGTTAATTTCTAATTTCCGGAAGCTTCATATGGACCTACTGATTTAGTTATGTGACACTTCTGTTATTGGAAAAAATTGGGCTTTGCGATTATAATTTATGTAATGCATTGTGTACTATGTATTGTTTATTGCAAATATATCTGATGCACCTGCCAATACGGTTATAGTTTAATACTTTTTATTACAGCCTTCAACATTTTACATGTATTTTGCTAGTTTGATTTTTACTGTGAGTCTTTTTCTGTAATTATTTTTAGCCATTCACCACACATAGGGAAGGGTTTGGATCCAAGAAAACGAGTTTAACCCAACTGCAATTTTTTGCGCCTGTCCCAGTCAGGAATATGTTGGTCATTGGCTTGTCCTTGTCTTCTTATAGAATTTTAGTTTCTTGATATTTGGGTTGTTGGATGTGGTTTGTTTCCATTGATTTATTCACCTTTTTACCTCTTGGGGCCATTTAGGGCTTGCTATATGGTGTGAGGTTCCTCACTGTGTTGAAAACCGTACGGTGACCCATAGATGCTTTGTTTTGGGTCGTTTTAATCGGAGATTGGATGTTGTCGCCTTGACATTTACCCCTTTCCTTTTCATATTTGCTATTGAACTGTTAACTGTCCATATACAGCTGCACTTCACATGGTATAGGGGTCCAAAATATGGTCCAAAATACAGTTGGCCACGATTAAAAAGGTAAAAAAAACACACAAATATACAAATTAAAAAAAAAACATCTAAAAATAACAAAACTCATCCATTCTTTCCAATATTTGTCATTTTTAGATGTTTTTTAAATTGTATATTTTTTTATTTTTGCATTTTAATCTTGGTCAACTATACCATTTGTATTTTGTTCCATAGTTAATTTGTGGCCACTGCGCAACATATATATTTTTACAAAATGTGGTCCTATGGTTTATTTCTAATCACGGCCAGTCTTAATATATATAGTCTTATATATATAGGGTATATATTTTACAAATATTGGTGTTGCGATTTGCTGCCTGAAAGTGGTGTGGCAATTTTCTGCCTCAAAGAATACTGTCTGTATAGAAACGTAATGAATGTTTACATACAAATTTTTCGTTACGTGATTACAGAATATTGTACTTCCAGTCGTCCGCCAAGTCTATAATGAAACTTACCAACTACAATTACAGAACAAACGATCATAGATCGAACTGCTTTATGATTCATACTTTCTGAAAATATCACAATATTTAAATAAGTGCGCTTTATTGATCAAAATGCTATAAAAAGGCATACTACAAGGTAAATCTAACAGACTAAATGATAAATGAACAGTTTGTAATGATCAAAAGACATCCTAAACGCAACTTTCATGGAAGTTACTTTTGGTGTTAAATGCTTCAGAATTGCGATAAAATATTTATACGAGACATTTTACAGAAAAATTGTTTTGTATACTGATTAACAAACTGCAACTTTTGATGAGAAGACATACATAAATGTTATGAAAGACAAAGATCAATTAATTACAACATTGAAACTTGCAAAGTATATAGCACAGGCCATAAATAATAAACAAGGTAAACTAAAAGTGTGCAGGTCAAGGTATAATAACATGTAGCTTACGACAAGACGCTCTAAAGAGCCTGTATCCTTAACCTGGGTCATAATATGTACAATTTACTATGTAAATATATGTTCCCAACCGGGAGCCAACTAGGAACAGATAACGCACATAAGCTTCACAAATTTGTAAGAGGTTTCCTAAAGGAATATCATATTAAAATTTAACTGAAATTGTTAAAGGCAGTTTCAGGGGAGATCATTTAATGCATTTACAGTAGAGTCCTAATTTCAACTATGTTTCTGCTGACAGCCATTTTGATGAGGTTCCAACTTAAAAATCACAACTTTTGAATTGGACAACACATGAACAACTGTGACCATGATTGGTTCAAACAAGTTCAGCGGTTTGATGACAGGACCATTTTGTGTATTTATCCCAAGTCTTTTCTTTTACTATATTCTGTTGGTGGCCATCTTGAATGAGGTACAAGGATAAAAATTAGAAACTCTTAGGAGAATTATATGGATTATTTTGTCCAAGTGTGGTTCTAATTTTCTAATTGATCTCAGAAGTGAAGATTTTAAATGCATTTTCAATAAGGTCCTTTGTTGCACATCTCTGAAACATAAAAATCACAAAATTTGAATGGGACTTTCCAAAAACTATTGTGACAAAGTTTAATAAAAGATGATATTTTAATGAATTTCCATAAGAGTCCTGTGTTAAACCATATGCAATGCTGGTGGCAATGTAAGATGAGATACGAACATTTAAATGAGACACTTTGAGGGGTCAATCCAACAACTATAGTATAAAAGTTTGGTAAAATTGGAACAGTTTTTTTTTCAGAGTAGACTTTAGGTGCTAGGGGCCGTCTTGAACTTACTATGAGGTATGAGCAAAGCTCATTGTTGAAGGCCTCATGGTGACTTCAAGATGAAGAACAACAATAAAAGCGTTGTTCCTTTGCTTGTTTTTTACCATGTATTTGTAGAGACTTTGNCTCATGTGCATTTACTCCATATCCTTTTATTCATCATTTAGGATACATTTACCATAGGGCTGTATCTTTTAATATGTTTCGTCGCTACCGGCCAACTTGGATGAGGTACGAGTCTGAAAATTAAAACGTTGAAGGGCACCACTTAAAAACTATTGTTACCAAGTCTGGTTCCAATTGGCTATGTAGTTTCAGAGGAAAGGTCTGTAAACGAATATCCCTAGCGGTTCCTATGTTTAATCATGTTCCCCACTGGCTGTCATCTTGGATGAGGTACGAACATAAATATCATTAACTATGATGTGGACCATCAAAGAACTATTGTGGCCAAGTCTGGTTCCAAAAGGAAGGAAAGATCATGTTAAACTAAAGTCAAATTAATTCCATTTTCAAATATCTAGTCTAAAAGTGGAATATTTACCGAACATTCTGTGAAAAATTTATTGAATTCGAATAAGTGGTCAAGGAGGAGTTGTCGCCACAAAGTTGGTACCCAAATGCGGACAGGCGAAGGGCCGGTGGGACTGATGGACAGAAAGATACAAAGATTACTAGCGGGGTATAAAACACGGACGAAAGGCGAACGACGAACGAACGGACATCGGACCCAAATGATAGCAAAAGCTCTCCCTTGCACAACAAGGTGAGTTTCAGATCACGTATGATGAAAATGTGGTTATCCAGCAGTTTCTCAAACCTAATTATAGTAAGATAATCAGAGAAGGAATCAATTAGTAAGATGTATAATTTGATTTCCAGTCGCTTTAGAATATTAAGTAGCATAAATGAACATAGCAAATCTTTCAGATAATAGAAAACAGACAAAAATAACAATAAAATTAATATTCAAAATATAAAAGGCAACACTTACAGTGGCCTAAAACTACAATCACACGCCACAATCTACAAGGGAACTGAACTAGGGTGAAAGCAACAAAAAGACAACAGACAAACGTAGACAACGATAAGAACTTGGTACCGGCACTAGCAATAGCTAGCGGTAGAGTCAAACCGGTTTATGGACACCCAAACCCCCTTTTTCTGTACCGTTTTCTTATGGTATAATAAACATACAAATAAAACCTTTAACATGTCGACTACTAGCTACAAGACTACATTCTTGAGAAAAAATAAGACAAAACGTAATTCCAAAAGATGCGTCAAGGAGTGCTCGCCGCTAAACTGCCGGGTATCTCAAGGACCCGTAGTCTGCTGGTAAAACACTGTCGCACAGCAGAAGAAAAATAAAATATAAAACTTCCCGAAGGGTTTGGTAAAGAATCATCATGGATTTCAGTACCATCGGCAGTATCAGTGAGAGACCAGAATACCTGTAAAATCTTCAGGTCACTGGATCCGAAAGCCAATGTAACGGATAACAAAATACTGAGGTTACTGTGAATTTAGGTTCTGCATATGCTCATTTCGACAACTTATGTCTCATCAGTGCAGATTAAATCAAAACGTGTGGAAATTCATAATCCAAAATATGTGTAAAAGCTGATAGAGAACAAATCATCAAGAGAATCTTAATAGGAAAGCCAAAGTCGTCTAAGAACAGAGCTATATAACAGTTAGATACTCCTTATATTTTAACAAAATCATAAATAATATTCTGTCACAAACCTTTTTCTTTTGCTTTGTTTTACCATGTATTTGTAGATACTTTGTCTCAGGTACATTTTCTCCATATCCCTTCATTGGTTATTCTAAGATACACGTGTATGGTTTATAATTTATGTATAACGCATTACGTCTGGTCACAATGTATAAGCTATATAAATTTCAATTTCAGTAACTTGTTTTCACATTTCTTTCAAACATTTTTTCCCAATTATTACTTTCACGTTTGCGTGATATAAATTTGACATTATTATAAGACTTTAAATAACATTCATTTTCTAACATTATACGATCATAAAAACCAGAGGCTCCCAGGGACCTGTATCGCTCACCTGGCTTTCAGTTACCACAATCAAGGTAACATTGTTAGTTATACAGTTGATCTTCAGTTTCTTAAACTTTCGTAGCTCAAACACCTCCAATATCTTGAACTGTTTTTAAAGTCTGATCATGTTTTACTATATTTCTTTGTTGGGCTTTTTTGACAAAAAAACGTTCTTGCTAAGGACCACTTTCGACACCAGTTTTGAAGTCGAGATGTCATTTTGTAAATGGCAGTCAACAAACAATTTTCAACATCGGTTTTGAAGTCGCAACAACAATATCTACTTGGAAATCAAATTTCACTGAAATCGGACAACGTTGAATTTTCCCGCCTTTTTTGGCGGCCATTTCATATGGCAAAATCTTACCGTTTTGCTCATTTGCATATATCGCCATTTTTAGACAAAATGGCGTCAAAAAATCAAATACATTGTGAATAGAAATGAAACATTTTCATGAAGGACCCGGACATTTTTATAAAACTGTCAGTTTTACATGAATAAAATATACAGTTTACGTTTCCCCCCTTCACGACACATTCAAATGAATAAAATATCTTAAAAATTCAAGGTTCCCAGAAGGAAATAATATTCGAAGCGAAATGCGTAGTATTGCCTTTGTCAAGATATTGCAAGATGTCGATTTTCTGTTATTTGAAATTGAAATTGTCAAGTAATCTCAAGATGTAAACAACTTGCCATGAAAGAATATGCAAGTGTTTATCAATAATAATTCAGTGATATACCTACTTACATCAACAGAAATGAAACAAAGGTTCCCATGAATGTTAAAAAATGCATGATTGTGATGGGGACCTTATGAAACTGTCCCAATTTTGTCAACATTTACACAGATTTCACATTTATTTCATGAAATTCGCGCCGGAAACTTTATTTGTGCAGGTAAGATTAGAGTCGAATACGGTGAAAGATATATTATCCGTATAACGCTGGTAATTGAAAAAGTGGATTCAGGCACTTTTCTATGATCACGTGGTATAACTGCCTCATGCATATTCATAAATATGCATAAAAAAGTAACCCCCATTTTGCCATATGTTAAAAATGGCTGTCAACAAACAATTTTTAAAATCAGTTCTGAAGTTACGACATCAAGACCAATTTGGGGGAAACCAAATGTCATTGAAATCGACAATGTTGAATTTTCCCGCCTGTTTTGGCGGCCATTTTGTAAATGGCGGTCAACGAACAATTTCAACACCGGTTTTGAATTCGCAACATCAATATCTATTTGGAAACCAAATTTCATTGAAATCTGACAATGTTGAATTTTCCCGCCTTTTGGTGGCCATTTTAAAAATGGCGGTCAACGAACAATTTTTAACATCAGTTCTGAAGTTACGATATAAAGACCAAACCAAATGTCATTGAAATCGGACAATGTTGAATTTTCCCGCCTTTTTAGCGGCCATTTTGAAAATGGCGGTCAACGAACAATTTTCAACACCGGTTTTGAAGTCGCAACATCAATATCTATTTGGAAACCAAATTTCATTGAAATCGGACAATGTTGAATTTTCCCGCCTTTTTGGCGGCCATTTTGTAAATGGCGGCCAAGGAACAATTTTCAACATCAGTTTTGAAGTCGCCACAGCATGGCAAACATTGCATTAATTTACACTTAACCTTCATCTTCTACAGTTTTGGAAATAAAAGATGAAAAATACGAAAATTTGAAAAATTCGGTGAAAAAAGGGCAATAACTCCTACAAGGGTTTATGGATTTTTTTCAAAATTTCAGGGTGGGTAGATCTTGATATGCTGAACATTTTTGCAATATACACTTGACCCCTATCTGTTACACTTTTTGAAATAAAAAACAAAAAATTGCAAAAATTTTGAAAATTTAACGGAAAAAGGGCTATAACTCCGAGATGGGTTTTCAGATTTTCTTCTAAATTGCACAGTAGATAGATCTCATAATGCTGATCATTTTACCTTCGCCAG
>MJUU01024718.1:15699-26508 GCA_002080025.1 Modiolus philippinarum
TATAATGCACTCTTAACAAATCATATGATGATATTTGCAACATTGATTCGCGTATAACGTTGGTAGAATATTTTACATTTGTCAGTCAAAATATTCAAACGAATACATGTGTATAGTGTCCATATTCCCTCAATTGTATTTGCAAAAATTCTTACAATCTACTGCCGTGTGGATAGATGGATTTAATGTTGAATTTGTCGACGGATGACAGAACGTATTAAGTGTATTTTACCCTATATTGTTGACAATTTAACATCGGAGCAAGTAATGTTCCGAAACATGACAATTGCATTATTTGGAATTTAGCAAGTGGTCATTTAAGATCTATATGCGGTATGCAGATGAGTATTTGTTCATTATCGAAGGCTTCATAGTGACTTCAAGATGAAGAATAACAACAAAAACATTGGTCGAATTGCTGAACCTTTCTATGTATTTTAAACGCTTGTGTCTCAAGTACATTTGCTCCCAATCTCTTTATTGAGGCGGTCCATCCTGATTGGTTGGAGAAGTCCTAATAGGTCAGAGCAACATCGTTTATGTATCAATTTTCGTTTTAAGAGCATTTTAGTTGATAAAATGTTCCCTTTCGGCAATGATTATATAATTAAATCTTATCCATTCAATACTTGTTCAAAATATTAAGGATTTCAAAGAGTAAAGGAAGACAAACCGTTTCGTATCGCAGAAGTTCAAATGTAGGTCGTTGATGTTTTTCTTCGTTATCTTTCGAAATTTTATATAATTTGAACGAATATAGACTAAAAAAGTGTGAATTTATTTAGTCGTTGCCGAAAGGTCACATTATTTTCAATGTAAACGTTCTTAGGGGCTTTAGCTCATACACTAACGATTTTGCACCAACCAAATTAGGACATCTCTAACCAATTAGGTTGGACCCCCCTGTTATTGGTACGTTTATTGTAAAGAACACTAGTCATTTAATTTGCCAAATACCATTTGTAAAAATATGGTTCTGTTTTCATGAGCGCTCAATTGTATCCATCCACTTTGACAAAAAAAATGAAAATTTTCTTGTACGTGAAGTTTTATTTATTTTCTTCTCATAATAATTTATTCATCTTTCCTGTAGCAGCTTATCAATTAGGATAAATTCTGAAGAGAAAGGTATCTTTCCTAATTAATATTGTTTACTGCATAATTATTTTTCGACAGCTAGATATTTTAAAGAACTTAAACAATAATATTTCATTGTATGAATAATTTAGCATTCATTTTTTTCAGGAATTTGCCAACAAAATTTATCCCATTTTAGTTAGAATTTCTAACAAGAAACATTATTCCTGTGAGAAATACTTCCTGATGGATAAATTTTCAAAAAAAATGTCCATCGGATAAAATAAGTTACCCGAAAATCTCTAGATAACTTACGTGTTGTTCTGGAAGGGTAAACAATCCTTGGAAATTGTAACGTTTGTGTAAGTACATCTGTTTTCTAAAAGTAAAATATCTCAATATTAACAGTCATCAGCATTTAATAAGTGCATTGCATTATAAATGACATTATTATAATAATTGATAAACATTTACGTGAGACAAAAGTTTTTAATATATTGACAATTAATGCAGTTAAATTCTTCTGAACTATTTGTTTTGCAGAATTTAGTAGGGTGAAGATAGGAAACAGATATTCAAATGAAATGATTTTAAGAATAAACCAATTAGTAGACAGTATCAGATTAAATAGCGCGATTTACTTGATTTGAAAGTCAAAGGTTTCAAAAGTACAAATATATCACGAAAGCAGCATCTTCGATATTCCATTGTAAAAATTATTTAAAGTTTGAAACGGTTTCCATATAAATTTACGCATCAAATCCTCGAAAATTAAGCATTCCTTTAGAAATAGAGTTAAGATATCTCGTCATTCAGGTTTTGTAATCTTGAAGAAGAATCAATTATTAGGAGTGTGAACTTGTGTAGCTCTATGGCAGCTGGTTTAATAGTCGATAGATGAAAAACTGGTATTCTTGTACACTAAATTAACGTAAAAAAAACTGTTTTATTTTCAGAAAATTTTGTAAACAATTTATTTTTTAGACTTTAATTGTAGTGTTAGTAAAATACAGTTCAATTTATGCACAAGAAAGATTTAATTTCACCATTTTCTTATTGGATAACATAATTCTTTAATTTAAAAATATTTTAATTAGAAAAAAACCACCAATATTTTCTGAGGGGAAATTGCAAGGTCTTGAACCTCAATCACATATATTTCAAACGGTATAGTACGTCACATGCCAAAGTTAAGGCCATGAGGTCTAATATGCTGACATTCAATGAAATTTCTTACCACAGGAATGCAATAACCACATCCATGAGGATTCAAAAGCGTATGCAACGTTCAATTCAAATGTATACACCAAAAGTTTTCTTTTATTAATTATATCGTATGCTGAATTCAAGGTAATGAGGTCCAATATTTTGGTGCAATTTGAAATGTCTTCCTAAAAACACAAACAACGTACACACAAGGCTTTAAAAGTATGTGGATTAATATCATGTCTGACTTTTCCGAGTGGTTTATTGCTATCTGTTGGTTTCAACCATATTGCATTTTTTTAAAAATATTTATTATTTACATGATTTATCGAGTTTTCTCAGTTAAATAATTATACTATAACTAATCCGAGATTCAGATTATCGCAAAATATTCAACGAATGATCGCATAACCCAGTATTTCACGAATATGATCATGAGTTGAATATTTTCGATAATCGGAATCTAGGATTAGTTATTGTTTTTATTATATAGATCTTATCACATATTTAATTTTTTAATTGAAGAATTCCTTGCATGAACTGTTTCAATGTTAATCCGCTGAGCCGTTTAATTAACAAAAACATTGCCAACGTCCATTGTGACGTCACTTCCTAGAGTGAAATAGACCCTTTCACGATAACTGCGTTCCTGTGATTTTGAGTGGAAAATAAAAACAGTAAATTGACGTCGTAGGACAATTAATCAAGACGTCCGATATATTATGACGTTGCATTTTACCCACTCAAAGGCATATGAGCGCATGTGCAAAATTCAGGACCGCAGTAATCGTGAAAGGGTCTATTATGGAAAATGATTTCACGGTAAATTATCACTCTTATTTCACTGAGAAATTTCAATCTTTTACCACAATCTATATAATAAATGCCATATTGTCACCGGTGAAAATAAAGGATTTCTAGTCATCGGAAGGCGTCTTAATGAAGCGACGTCACAATATCTCTTCAATGTCGTCGTCAAGTAAACAACTGGTGTATTGAAATAAAAAAAAAATCCACATCTAAAATCTTGGTTATTGAGTAGAAAATCTATATAATAAAAAGCATAACTAATCGACCATCATGAATATCAATAAAAAATGTCACTCGTGTCGATCAACGCAGTAAATTAAACTCGTTCCGCGACTCGTTTAATCCTTCTACATTGTTCGGCACTCGTGACATTTTTATTGATATTCACGACGGTCAATTTGTTAAACTTTAAATATTTGCGAATAAAGGTCTCATATAAGTTTTTGCATTTGTCTTTTCTTCTATCCAAGGCATTCTGCCAACAACTGTGTCAATAATAAATGAAAAAGTGTTTTTAATATTTATTTGGAATATACTGTGTTAATTAACATTGTGCTTGCGTTCCTCACTAAACACATTTTACTGCCCAAAAGCAAAAAGGGACATGTTAACGGGCGTATGACATTTGCGCCGATTTTGTAAATTTCAAATTTTTCATTTGCGCCGATTTCATTTTTTCATTTGCGCCGATTTTATTTTTCATTTGCGCCGATTTTTTTTTTCATATGACTTAAGTAAATTACATGTACTATGCATTAAAAATGTTTGTTGTTTAAACCTGGAAATAAGCGATGTCGAAATACCGAAAGTGTATTAATGCCTCATTTAAATTATACTTAAAATTCGGTACTTTGTTACTTTTTTACATTTATTTTTGCAATGGCGAAAGTTGAAAATTGACTAAGAGCTTGAAAGTAGAGGTTAAAAAATAACTATGAAAGACTTGTATCAAATAATACCTTGAAAAAAATATGTTTAATCGGGCGTTAAACTCTGAAGTTATGTGACCATCTCAAATAAATTATTAAATATAATTAATTTTACCAGCCAAACTAAATATAAAAAAAAATAATGAATCAGAATGATGCCAACCCTACTAGCCGACTTCGTTCAATCTATTAATGGAATGGAATATTTTTTTTACATTTTAGAGTCTATTATTTTCTTTAAGACAAGAATTTACCGATAAAAAAGCTTTATTGACCTAAACTTGAAAGTGTTTTTGGCACTCGGATTATGTTCGCCTTCAATCCCAGCTTTAAAATGATTTTTTTGAGTTAGTAATCTACCTGTATTGGGTTCTAGGGAAACGAGATAGAGAAAGGGATGGGTTTGGTCACCATAAACCGGTTTAACCCAACCTCTAGCTCTTGCTGATGCCGGTACCAACTCCGGCTATCCCGAGTTCCTATCGTTGTCTACGTTCATCTTTTGTCTTCGCATAGTTTTTTTTTTGTGTTGTTCAATGGTAGATTGTGGCATTATATTTCAATTTTCGGCCATTGTAAATGTTTCGTGTTATCATCTCTATATCAATAACTAGTAGAATGCAGTTCAATTTTAATGTTGTACGGATAAGCAAGACTTGCCGAGTTTAAATGTAGACGTCATACAAGGATTAATAAAACAGGAACAGTCCTCCAGTGATGGCACACAGTAACACGGATTCGATGGTGTGGTTACAAAATCATATCCTTTGGTATAGTCACAGGTGCATTTTCTATCTTTGTCAGGGTCGCCATTATCGTATAAAACCTGTCCCTCCTCCTTACAAAGAGACTTCTTAAATATACAATCACTACTGACATTTGTATAGTATCTAAACGGCTGATACACATTTTTGGAACAAAATACACTGTTCAAATCGCCCTGTATAAGATATCTTTCACCTAAAAATAACAAAATAGAAAATTTTTTATCGAACTATAACTTTAATATTTAATCACAGACAAAACCTTTGAAAGACAGTAGCAAAATCATATAAATAAAGCTTGCGTAATATCAATCAAATTGAGCGATAGGTTGAAAATAATACTTTTATACTTATATTCGCTATGTATTAGACAGAATTATATTATGTCTTTTCATTTCATAGAAATAAACTAAATACCGAAGTTACTGTGAATTTAAATTCTGCATATGCTCATTTCGACAGCTTATGTCTCTTCAGTGCAGATAAAATCTAGACGTTTGGGAGACCATAAACTCAAAGATGTTAAAAACTGATAGAGAACAAATACCCAATATGATCTAAATTGAAAGCCAAAATCAGCTAAGGACAGAGCTTTGCATGAGGGAGATACTCCTAACTTTTCAACATGTTTACCCTTCCGGAGCACCTGATGTCACTCTTGTTTTTTGAGAGTTCACACTGTTAGTGCTTTAGTGTTTTGTGTTGTATATGTAATGTTTGTGTGTTTTGTGGTCATGTGGTGTCTTTGGTCTTCCGTCTTTTGGTGTTCTTGCTTTTGCCTTGTCTCTGGACTTTGATTTGTGTAATTTTGTGCTTTGTTCCTTCGGTATTCTACTGCCGTTGTTTTTTTCAACAAAATTTAACAAAAAATAGAAATGAGTAAAAAATATATATTAGTAATCAGCCGTTTATTTTTATAAATGGGGATAATAACAAAATAACCGAGCAGAATTGTCAAGAGCAAAACTCCATCAGACAAAAAGACAAATTAGGTGGAAATCACGGGAACAATTTTTGACCGCAATGGGCTTGACTTGGAACAGGTATTTCAAAGGAAATGGTGTGTTAAACAGATTTTAGAGCATTTTTATTCAGAGTAAACCGATAAAACTAGCGAACTTACTTCATCTATGACATATATTATATACCTTTGAAAAGCATTCAAAGGAATTTTCACCTTTCACGTAAATCTGACTTTTTAGTTTGTTTGTTTTTTTTTTCATTACTTCCAGATGCAAATAAATAAAATGTAGATTCAATGGATTCGTTAAAACTACTGAATGTACCGTTTTCTGTTTTGCTCGCGGGAATTTGATCCCGGCACTCAGTGCACTTTTAATTCAGAGAAGAAAACGAACTAGATTTGCAATTGCAAGCAACAGCCCATGTCACCCCAGACAAATATGATTAGATCTTGTTCGCAGCCTAAAATGTACCTAGAAATCAATTTTCGTTGAAGTCAGACAAGGTTGAAATTTTGACATATTTTGGCGGCCATCTTAAAAATGGCAGCCATTTTGAAAATTTCAAATGCCGAAAATATAACTTTAGATGATGGTCTTACTATGTGCAAAGTTTAAAATCAATTGGTCCAGCCATTTCAAAATAATCGCTCAAACAAAATTTATGGAATTATAATAATAACTAGATTTGCAATTGCAATTAATAGCCAATGTCACTCCAGACCACCAATTTGATAATTCCACAAGATTCGCAGCCTCAAAATCTACCTAGAAATCAACTTTAGTTGATATCGGACAAAGTTGAAATTTCTACGCATTTCGGAAGTCATCTTGGAAACGGCGGCCATTTTGAAAATGTTTGTTGCATAGATTCCTTCTTCTCATCTTACTGAACACTTTACTAAATAAGAAGTAATTCCTGTAAGCAGTTCCTGAGATAAAGAATCCCCAATTTTTCAACGCAAATTGGCGGCAATCTTGAAAATGGCGGCCATTTTGAAAATTTTAAACGCACAGCATATAACTTCAGATGGTGTTCTAACTGTGTGCCAAGTTTGAAATCAATTGGTCCAGCCATGTAAAAATAATCCCTCGGACAAAAATCGTTGGAAGAAGAAAAAAAATAATAATACGAAGAATAGAGAAGAAGAAACGTAGAATAACAACACGTCAACCCGACTTTGTATGGGGTGACATAATGATAATAATAATAAGAAGAAAACGTAGAATAACAACATGTCACCCCGACGTCATCAGGGGTGACATAAAAACTTATATTTGATTTGTTTTATTTACTGTATTTTCTGGCGTATTTATGTAGAACGACAAGAAATGCTAAATATTTCTCACCTTAATTCAAATGAAGGTAAAAAAATCTTATTCATTAGAGAGCGAGTATTCATACTGCATGCGATAGTGACCTAGGAATTCACTCATATATTTACTGTCATTACAAAAATCAACATTGAATAAATGTGATTTATATAATTCGTTCAAGACATTGATGTGATAATTCAACTCAACACCATTTACATATTTACAAAAAGACATTCTGTAAAGTTAATACCCTTACCCCGTCGTGTTATATCAAAACGTGTACAGTTTTCAATATACACTTTAGCATTGTAATCCAAAAGGCAAAAATACTTGGATGGATCAGGACATAGAAGTCTTGCTCTTATCCCCCACTGTGATGAATCTGGACACATTAGTTTATAGGCAGAGGATAAACGTAACCACTACAAATATATTTAACAAAACACATTAAAAAATGAAGTGAAAAAAAATATCTTTCAACAGTGAAGAATCTAACATCTTTATCTGTAATTTTAATGACAAATAATGTACTACAGTGAAACCTACTTGAGAGACAACCTGTATTAAGAGACCAACCTGTTTTAAGATAAAATTGTACACTTCATATCAAAATTATTCTGAGAGATCAGCACTTTTTCCTACTCCATTGAGTGGCTTATGAATTATAAACAGTCTCTAATTCGAGCATTTAAGCTATAATTTGTATCATTAAAACTATAAGTATTCTAATATGGCCTCTTTTGATGGTTTATTTGTCAACCAAATAATAATTTTTTTGTCTGTTCCTCATTTCTTTATTAATATTTTTTTTTCCAAATGATTAAATGAGAGATGTTATTTTTTGCTCTCTTGTATATTACCAAGCTGGTGACATAAATGACGTCTTTACGAAAATGGTTACGCCCTGTAATTGTAAGTTTTCCGTTATAATTTTTGTGCTTATGTAACTAATTTTAGCCGAATCAGAGGCTGAAGAATAGTCTGCATTAATAATAAAGTTTTCAGGAATAAAATTGTTATACTTCTTTCTACTTGCATTACATCTAAATATGATTTAATGGTACGATAAAAAGAATAATTGAGAAAAAAATAATGCATCGTCTACTTTTCTGCTTAGTATATAAATATATATTTATATTGTGTACGATTTGCAATTTCATTCAAGTTGCAACCTGTTCAAATATTTTGTACAGGCTGCAACTTGTATGACACTAAGATAAACTTGCAACGTGTACAAAAATGACCAAATATTGGTTTCAACTTGTACAGATTCTACATAGAATTAAATCACGTATAATTAATGGTGATATTGAATGTTAATTAGCTAGTACTAATTCAATTGTTGACTAGTTAACACTTAAAAAGGTTGGGGAAAAACCCCAATTGGGGTATATACCCCAATTGAGGTATAATATCCCAATTGGGGTATATGGTTATATAGATTATTTTTTCTCAATTCAATGGCGCGTAAGGAAAAATTATACATGAGAAACTTCGTGATTGCCGTCATCAAATGACATATCGCCATCTACTTGATGATGCTGCATTTCACCAGCAGGGGAATTTTAAGGACGTAAAATCATAATGATTCTGTCATAATCAAAGATCATCGCAATTGTAACTGGGTATAATATTAAGGCAAGAGAAACGGGGAGTGTGTGAAAATATAATTTAGTTGAACTGAAGTTTAGTTTGTAAAAATAAGCAAAGATATTGAAGTTTCAAACAAAATTGTTACAGACTACTTTCAAAGTATTTTTAAGAAAAAAATATTTACCTAAATCTATCACAGTCTCCTTTATTCGAATGTACGAAGAATTTTCTTTTAGATAAGCAGCATAGAACGATAGTTAGCTCCTCGAATCTTATGTTATCTCTAAATCAGAGTCACTGGATTGTAAAATCATAAATTGATCTGCAGAAAATTTGCATTATTCTTTTGACAACAGAAGTATAGCACCCGAAAGCTCTTTCCCTATAGATTTGTAATTATTATGTATGATGATGCGCCATTCAACCCCAAAAATATAATTAACAAATAACTGGTAATATACCCCAATTGGGTTTTCCCCCAACCTGTTAAACTGTTCACTGGAGTAAGCAGAAAAAAAATCATAATCCCAGTCAGTTAAATAAAAAGTTGTCAAACAATATACGGTAGATTCGCAAGATAATATTTTTTCAAGAAGTTCTATCTCAGGATAAGTCGTCCTCTAATGACACATTAATCACCAAGGAAAATATCGCCATTTTCATTGAAGATGTTTAATCAGCAAAATTTGGAACACACATTTGTGGAAGAGATCGGCGTATTCTTTAATATTTTGATGTGATCCAAATAGGAACTTTCGAAAAACTCATTTTGAAAAAAAAAACAAATAGGTCCGATGAAAATTCGTTTAATTTCTTGAAAGCTGATTTGCGCAAAAGGCAATTGTCTGTCTATATGTTCGATTAAAAATTTTAATATACTGCTATAATCTGATGTGCTAGGCTAACTGGTCAGTTCTCGTATGTTTCCAGTTTAAATTTTTTTTATGCTTGGATCAGTTCCCAATCCAATTTGACAACCAATGGATACTCATTTTAACTTTTGATCCTTTTTGGAAAGTAAATCATTAAAGTAATTAACCATTTGAGAACAAACTTGGCTACAAAAACCTGGTGAATAACGTAGGCTCAGATGATCATCTGGTTTATCTAAAATTTAATTGCTATCGACAAAATATCATTTCTCTATGAGTCCTAGCATCTCATATATTGGCCCTTGCACACTCGTCTTTTAAATGTAGGATAGCATGACCATATTCGTTTTGCAACGTTCTATTAGTCTTCAAAATACTATGCAAATTTCCTCTGGTGTCTTATCAAATGACTAAATACCGAAGTAACTGAATTCAATTTCTGCAAATGCGTATTTCGACAACTTATGTCTCTTCAGTGCAGATAAAATCAATTCCATACACATAAACCGACAAAACATGGACAAAGATAAATAAGTACTGATAAAGCAGAATTTATAATTGAAGGTTACAGTCATTCGAGTCTGACAAATAATGTAAGGAATATGATACAAAAATGTACTGAGTTATATGGTTTAGAAATGTACCATTGTTCATAAAACACGGGTAATTGTTAAGTTTTGTGGACCGCCATGGGGTATCTGTTTCCAAGATGACAACATACCTTTCCGTTTCATGCTAAATTGATGTTTCCTTTACCGGATTTGACATGTTCAACACGGCGGGTGTCTATATAAGAAGCAGGAGATGCCTACTCTACCGGTTCAATTGATCTCACCTATGGTTTTTTTATTGCTGTTTCTCTTATGATGCACGCATATTATCTATTCCTTGCGCGAATAGTTATTTGTGGTACATAACCAGACTTTGAAGCTCTAGTTAGATATGAACTTGTTGAATCGCTTTTACAGGAATTTCATTGGTCGAGCGCCAAGTAATAACACATCATGCGTGATGTGCTATTATTTTTTCGACGTTTATATTGGACCACTGTGACATCTCGTTGGCCGCGATTAACGTTACCTAGCAACGGTGTTGTTATTTATGAAAATCATATGAGAAATAGTTTTAACAACTCGACAGAATTGTATATCGCTACATATCAACTTTCGTTATGTTATTTCAAATATATATGGAATATAGGACATTTTGTTTTTGATACGGACTTTATCACGGCCAGCATCAAGTGAGCCCGTTAGGGCGAGCTTGATGCGTTACGCCG
>MJUU01024718.1:26629-41694 GCA_002080025.1 Modiolus philippinarum
ATTAATACGCATTCTTCACCAGTTCAACGTATGACGCGTATGAACACGACGCATAGCAACGCGCCCGTGACGTCTTGACAGTGACCCGTTATTTTCTATCTCACGGTCTGTTCAGTGATACTGACTATACCAGGCAATGCAGATCAAAGGAAATTCACACAAATTACCGATAAATTAAACTCGTCAAAGGCTCGTTAATTATATTTTGAAATTACATAACTCTAGTTGATATCGATCGATATACAATTCTTTCTCGTTATGAAAACTATAATTATCTGTATGTGTGTGTGTGTGTGTGTGTGTGTGTGTGTGTGTGTGTCTTCATTTTTCTTATCTGTGCCGCACTAATGTTGTGTCTTTGTTTCCTTGTTTCCATTGTCCTTGGGTTATACGTTTTGGATTGACGGTTCGGTTCTTACTTACTTTAAAAGCATGTTTACTCAGTATATTCCATATTTTTGTACAAATATTACATAAATATATGTATGTTGCAAGTGTAAGTGTGCCCGAGATCAACTAAACATTGAATCATTATTTTTCAGTACAATTTTATCTTAGTTTTGCAATCATTTCATAGCAGTGATAATACTGTCCAAGTTGGAACCAATATTTGGTCATTTTATTGTACAAGTTGCAACCTGTACAGCATAATTTTGTACAGGTTGAAACTTATACTTTAGCGTCATACAAGTAGCAAGGTGTACAATAAATCTGCACATGTAGCAAATTGTATGAAATTACAACTTGTACACAGCATAAATATGAACGATCAAATGAATTATAGTAAACTGATTTACATACCAAAATCAAAAATCTAAGCAATATCGTCATGTCGTTTCTCCTAAAAAAAAGAAACATAAATTCTACTGTAAGAATATTTGACTTTTATAATGATAACCATATGGATTTTTTCACGGAATTTTTAACTTCTTACTCAAACTTTTCATGTGTACAATCCAAGCAACTTTTTTTCATAAGCTATCTAAAAAACGTTTTATTCATTTCTTAGGAATAACACGGGGAGAGGAAGAGAGACGTCAAGGGATTTTCGTTGTTGACATATCCTTATAGGACAGATAGATTATTTATATTTTCTATATTTTCATATGTATTATGATAAAGACCCCAAAAACCAAATCAATATCATTGATTAAATCTAAATGCATGTATAAATTACCTAGTGATAACGACGGTATAAGCATAGATTTAAGATAAGTATTGGTGCGCCCCGGCGTTTTATACTCCAACAACTATAGTTGTTCTTTTTATGCTATATTTAACCCATTTAACTTACTAAATATTGCTTTCTCAACATTTTATTATAGTCTGATGTGCATGTTTACACTGCAATCGGGTTATTTTGAACAGCTATATCATGATAAGGGGGTGTTTGCCAAAAATACAAGTCACGGGACGGTAAAATTTTGACCGAAGAGTTGTATTTTTGGTAAATACTGTGACGTTCATCATATATTGTATCTATTTACTTACACCGAATGTCTCTATCATTAAAGCGCATAGATGACTCCTGGACTGATACCACGATAAAAATAGAACGGCGGTAAACCAATCAGAATGCAGCTTACTTACATTAGATGTAATTAAAGTGGGTATAGAAGCGGTATTGATATCACGCCTTTAAGGTATCAAACCACCAATTCAACCAATCAGAGTTGGAACGAATAGAAAATAGACCTTTTGAATCTAAAGATAGACTTTGTATTCTTGCACCTTTAAAACTATTCAAGGGAATTTGATGAATGGTGCACCCATTTAAACATTGATATATTAGGTTTAATTCAAGACCAAGGTCAATTGACCAGGTGTAATTTTAGATCNTTCTCAACATTTTATTATAGTCTGATGTGCATGTTTACACTGCAATCGGGTTATTTTGAACAGCTATATCATGATAAGGGGGTGTTTGCCAAAAATACAAGTCACGGGACGGTAAAATTTTGACCGAAGAGTTGTATTTTTGGTAAATACTGTGATGTTCATCATATATTGTATTTGTTTACTTACACCGAATGTCTCTATCATTAAAGCGCAAAGATGACTCCTGGACTGATACCACGATAAAAACAGAACGGCCGTAAACCAATCAGAATGCAGCTTACTTACATTAGATGTAATTAAAGTGGGTATAGAAGCGGTATTGATATCACGCCTTAAAGGTCAACTGACAGCCTTCTATGTATTAATATTTTCATTGTATGACGTCAACACGCAATCCAAAATTCACAAATTCTGCTGCAAAATAGGTACTGAAATCAATTTAATCATTTACAGAAAATAATATTAATATTTCATGAATTTATTTTCATTTCATTGTGGTCTATTTCTTTAATTTTTGGTGTTTGTTTCTCTTTCAGAACTGTTGACAGGCAGTCACTATCCTAGTGACAGAAACAGCGAGGTTCCAATTTAGAAACTGATGTAACATTTTATATTCATATAATTTTTTAAAAGCAACTCAGAATAAATTCACTTATATTTTTTCAAAAGATTGCAGCATAGAAATAATATACGTGTATTGTTTCCAAATATGAGATTAATTTGTATTCGGCACGCAACAGGCGGCAATGCTGACGCTCGAATAGACCTTGTTTCTATGCCACATACAAATAAATCTTATATGAAGACACTGCACGTAAATTGATTGATAGCATGATCTTTAAATAAGCAAAACATGGATGATTTGAAAGCACCTATGAACTTTTCTTATAATAGAAGTTTTCGGACGAAATTTACATGACATGTAACTGGTCAGTAAGTAAGATTCTCAGTTCAATGTCTAGGTGTTCAGTCGAAATCAAGAATATTAGAAAGTTATGAACCCTGACAAGAACAGATCTGCAACGGTAAATATGATTATATAGCACTAAAGGTGGGTTACCATTAAGATCCCCCACCATTTGTGGATGAATGTACCACGGTTAAAAGTAATATAAATCAAATCTATGGTTGAAGCAAATCATCATTGATGGGAAGGTGTACTGATATTTTGTTTTGCATGACTGTGCAAATGAAAGTTAAGATATCTTGATATGAAATGATAAATGAAAGTTTACAAGTTTGGTAAACACTTGATTCTACCAAAAATATCATCACATTAAAGTTGATACACTTGCAAGTAAGATTTTCACCACTATTTGATTGACAATGCTATAGCTTCGCCACCAAGTCATGCGACAGGCACAGAGTTTGATGGTAGAATTACTATGCCAAAAAAGTATGTTATACAATTATAGACTTTTCATAGGTAAATATGATGTTATGTCGACCTGAGAGATGCATATTGACAGAAGCAAAACAGGGGGTCGATATGCATTTCTGGGTCGATATAGCATCATATTGACCTATTGGTTTTGTTTCCATTGATTTATTCACTTTTTTACCTTTTTGGTGCCATTTAGGGCTTGTTATAGGGTGTGAGGTTCCTCAGTGTGTTGAAGACCGCACGGTGACCCCTAGATGCTTTGTTTTGGGTCGTTTTGTTGTCTCCTTGACATTTACCCCATTTCCTTTCTTTTTCATAATTGTTATATTATTGATTGAAATGAAGCACATTAATAGAAAAACTTTTGCCATTACTTTAGTATTGAACATATATATTATATATTCCATTTTACTATCCTTATTTTGACATTTTCTTTTACATATGTATAAGGATTAAAAAAAATTCATACATTTGAAAAACTGTAATTCATACACTATTATTTTGACCTTCGTATCTGAAGTGGATACAAGCAAGAATATGAAACAAATAGTTTCCTGTTAAGTATATATCTGACTAACATATCCGTCTATGAGTCATATATGTTAAATGAGAGGAAATCTACATTTCGCTGGAATATGTCTTGATCAATTTTTACATTTGTACTTGTTACAAAACAACAATAATGTTCTAGCCAATGCAATTGCTTGAAAAATATTAATAATATATATTATCTAGCGCATTTGGCCAATTATTGCGATTTAAAGAGCGTAAAACTTCTTATAGGGCAACAACGAAGACAAATGGCAAAATTACTCAAAAAGTAAATACATTACTGACTTTTAGAGACGAAATATTATAATACTTTAACAAACTTTCTCAACACGTGTACCTTGGTAGACATTAAATGATATATATATATATATAGGTCGGTACCACTGTGTTTACTCATTGGACGTGTACATTTGATTGACAGATAACACCTAAACAGTGCATGCACATTGTATGTTTAGGCCGTTCATAGAAGCGCGTGTATGTTTCTAATTTCACTTATTTCCAATTGGAGTAGCGAATCCCCTTAAGAAATTTCATTGTTTACATTATTTTTACCTGTGTACATTGGTGAATAAAAGGATATGGAGTAAATGCACATGAGACAAAGTCTCTACAAACATGACTTGTAATTCAAAAGAATTATCACAGTCTGATAACTATCGTTTAAGAGATATAGTTTCGTTTTAGCCGGGGGTAAATTAGTAATTTATTAATTACATGTTTAAAAATGTTCTAAATATTTTGTTTATTTGTTTTGGCATTGGGAAAAAAGCCTATTTTTTAAAAAGAAATAAAAAGCAAAATGCAAAAAATTGTCAAATAACAAGAAAATAGAAGATGCATGTACCCATGCGACATGTAAAGGCTTAGTTTAATAAATCTATTTATTAGTAAATTCTACGTTTTAGCTTTATCATTCAAATAAAACAATAAAACAAAAAATGAGTTTTTAATAACCGGAGTAACGACTTTTGACTGCCACAGGGAAAGGGGAAATGTGTAAGCGTCAGGAAACGTAGCGTTCTTAGAGCCCAAGAACGCGACAAACGAAAAAGCGAGAAAGGGAAAATACATCCGACCATCATACAAGACCCCTTTTTGTTGCCCGAGGCAGTACTTATATTGTTATATTGTTATTCAGGCGTTTACATTTAGCACGGTCATAATTCTTCATACACTCTAAAAACGGTGTTTAGATCCTAAACACAATCCTAAACACAAAATTTGTGTTGAATTTTAAACGCGTTTAGCCCTAAACATGTTTAGATATGGAAATGTGTTTAGGTTTTAAACATGTTTAACATATGTTTGTGTTTAGGTTTTAAACATGTTTAACATATGTTTGTGTTTAGGTTTTAAACATGTTTAACGTTTCCTTCTGTATTGTTTTTGTTTATTTATATATTTATTTATTTATTTAATTAAATATCTCAAGAGTCTTCTCTCCAATCGCTTCTTGCTGGGATACTTGTACTGGCTGATATCGTACTGTGTTGCTTCCATTACCTGAAATGATATAAGTAAAACAATTAGCTTGTGCATGCTTTAATTATCAACAAAGCCTTTCAAATTCAAAAGCTTGTATACTGGAAAAAAATTATTATATTGAGAAACGTTCCTCAAAAATTCTTTGAATTTTACCAAAACATGGCTTCAAATTAATAACATGTACATTGAAATCGATGCATGACAACAACACAAACGAAAATAAATTATTACACCAATAAGCATTAATCTTTTTCAAATATAAAAATAATGTCACCTTCTTACCTTTAAAACAGTCTGTATTTAAAGCAACATCCTCAGCAGAAGGCACATTGTTCATCCCTGTTTATTGCCACGTTTCCATTTTCAAAATCAAACAAAGAAAGATTAGAGCGCCCTCTATATAAAGCATAACTCTTAATCTGAAACAGCTAAACATTTTTAGATCAAAACACGTTTAGGAAAGTGTTAAGTTTAGGATTGTGTTTAACTTAATGAAAATATCAATAAAATTGTTAAAGAATGACGATTTTATTAATTTAAACATGTTCAAATCCTAAACATGTTTAGCTTAAACACGTTCAAGTTAATAAGTGTTTAGGTTTAAAACACAATCCTAAACATATTTAGGTCTAAACGTGTTTCAAAAGTGTTCAAATCCTAAACATTGTTTTTACAGTGTACCTGTTTTCCTCCCCCCTTTCTTTTACTTTTTTGTAGTGGTCCAAAAAGATATCAATAATACACGTGGTACATTATATTTGCTTGTTTTTTTTTGTTTTTTGTTTTTGTTTTTGTTTTTTTGTTTTTGTTTTTTGTTTTTTTTTGTTTGTTTAACTTCTAGGCAAGTTGCTATTAGATCGGCGATGTGTATATACCCTTGGCCGAATTTGGGCATGATTAAATATCTGTTAAATTAGCTAGGCTATGGAATAGCCAAGCTATATAGATAGTTCTTGGGGGAAAGTTAGGAGTACGCTTTCGTAGTGAGGAGAACGCATGCCCAGAAGACTGTTGACCAATAGGAATTTCATATGATCGAAAATCAAAATGGTGTCCAGTTTCGTCCTGAAAATAATTTTTCTGTTTCCTTGTCGAAGTTGAAACGTATTATAAACATTTACCATAGGTGGTACTGGGAACAGGTTTGTAGAGGATGATGGGATTGGTATTGCAATATCGCTTAGCTAGATTTATAAATATAGATAAGAACAGTAATGTTTAAATTAAAACCAGAAGTTAAAAATCGCTTAGCCAGATTTATAAATATAGGTATGATGAAAAGAATAAGAACGCTTATGTATAAATTTAAAACCAGAAGTTAAAAATAAAGATAAGGTATTGTGTAATAATCAATAATATACAATTACTATAAAAAACACCGCTTTAAAAGGTCGCAAAATGAGAAGTTTGATCGGTTCAGTGACTGAATCGATTTATATCATCTACTTATGTTTATAAAGTCACTTTATGTTTATAAAGTCCCCCTTGTTTTACATTTGCATCAATAGACTTTATTTCATTATCATGATGATATTATTGATAATTTTTCACTCAGTTTGAAGAAGGCATATGGTATTCAGTTATTGGAGAAATATTACTCTCATTTCTTTTGATTTAGTGACTACATTTGTATATAGGGTATTCTTCACCTATTTGTCACATGCGCAAACCAATAGAAGAATTTACAAAAAAGTAACGAGAAAGGCTTACTACAAATACATCATGAGCCACCACACCCTTTTCACTGTCAGAATTAAACATGCAATTTTCTATCCAAGGCTATTCCATAGCCTAGCGTCGTTTTTATTTCATAAAAACCATTCTCCGATTTATATCATCTTCTTATGTTTATAAAGTCCCCTCGTGTTTTCTAGTATCATTATGATGACGTAGTCGTGTTACTCCGGCAAGAATGTAACTAGATTGAATGTTGAAGCAAAAAGTGAATTCTTTGCTATATTGTTTTAAAAGATGCCGTTGTCGATCTAACTGTACACAAAAGCATTAGGAAATAAATGATATTTACCAGTGACAATTCATATTCCAATTTACAAAAGAATTAAATATAGTCAGGCGCCATTTTTTAATTTGAAAATACTTCCCGGTAGGGCCATAAAAAAATAATTTATTGGTTCACAGGCCCTCCCTCATTTAGTTTGAGGCTTGAAAAAAGCCCCTCATTGACCCTATTTTTTGCCATTTCAATAAAATAAAAACAAAAAATCACCTCCCTCACTACATTTTTGGTGGTTTTTACAATGTAAAAAGCTGCATCATCTATTTTTTGGAAAATAATAAGATAAAAAAAATCACCTCCCTCCCTCATCATTTTAAATGAAAAATTGCCTGAGAACCAATTAATTAATTTTGTATGGCCTAGTATATACAATCATATAAATAGAACACTATTTTTATTCAAACAATGTTACCTGTATGTTGCTTTGAAATTGTGTAACCAGCTTTCTACCAAATTGAAAAAGGCATGATACATTTAAGAAAGATTTGAGGGTAAAAAAGACGTCTACGGATAACGTCACGCATCGCTTAAGGGGGTAGACCTGGGGAAGCCCAAAATTTTCCTCTCGTTTAATTTTCTTAATATTTTCAGTTTTTAAACTACACATGTTCATGTCGACTTTCAGCAATTTTCAACAATTTTTACCGTCCCGTTTTATGTCTAGTGGTCATCAAAGATACCCTGTTTCCTCATATTATTTGGTCCGTTCAGGACTTGATTGTGGTGTATAAAATTGGCTGTAATTAAATTTGTATTTGATCTAAAATTATTTCAAATGAAAAATTCTGTAGTCTAGACATGTGTGAAAGTAAGCATGAATAATGATAGTTAATTTAACTAGTTTGAACTGAAATACATGGGTGTTCTGAATAGTATAGGCTGAAATTTTTACTCTATTTTGATCACTATTAAACACTTCTTGTAAAAATTTCTGTCGTTTAATTTTCATCAAAAACTGAGAATAGNCCCCCCTTCAAGTTAAATGGTCGGTCCCTAACTAGATTGAATGTTGAAGCAAAAAGTGAATTCTTTGCTATATTGTTTTAAAAGATGCCGTTGTCGATCTAACTGTACACAAAAGTATTAGGAAATAAATGATATTTACCAGTGACAGTTCATATTCCAATTTACAAAAGAATTAAATATAATAATTCTTTATTGCAAATTACACCCCTAGTCAGGCGCCATATTTTAATTTGAAAATACTTCCCGGTAGTATATACAATCATATAAATAGAACACTATTTTTATTCAAACAATGTTACCTGTATGTTGCTTTGAAATTGTGTAACCAGCTTTCTAACAAATTGAAAAAGGCATGATACATTTATGAAAGATTTGAGGGTAAAAAAGACGTCTACGGATAACGTCACGCATCGCTTAAGTCCTTAAAGGAGTCTTGATCTTAATTTTCCCAATAACTTGTACAATTCAATTGGGTTTTCTGATTAAAAAAACTACATTGCAACTTTCAACTGTGCATGAACCAAACTCGACCAGAAGTTTTTATTTTAAATTGGTTGATCCATATGGGATTTCAGGAAAGGATGGTATCCGCTGGTGTTTAATTTCTAGGGATACATCGGCAAAACCAATACCGAAGCAAGAAGCAAGATTTATTGCATAAATAATTCCATGGATGAGATCTAAAGCTGTATCTGAAGGAAACGGAGACTTAAAAATAGATTACTAGTATGTCCATCACTGCAATGTTCGGCTTATGGTCTTTCAAATGTTTTGACTTCATCTTCACTGAAGAAATAAAATTCGTCCAAATGGCAGTATGCAGAAACTAAATAACAGTACCTAGGGTCACAAACCATGGCACCCACCTCGTTGCATTGAAGTGATCAATCCACATGCCATATATCAAATGCCAACCTCAAATGACAGAAAAGTGATAGTCCGGACACATCATTGACATTGAAATAGCAAGAATGTGATCCTGAGGTCAAGCGTCAAGGTCAAGGGTCACCAACCCTGGTCAAGGCATGTCACATTAAAATGATGTATCCACTTCCAAAGTATCAAAAGCCCGCCTCCAATACAAAACGTCATAGTCTGGGCACGACTTTGAAAAAGCCACAATGTAACCAGGAGGTCAAACGTCAAGGTCAGGACACGACTTTGAAAAAGCAATATGACTCATGGGTCAAAGGTCGAAGTCAAGTTTCACCAACCATTGTACGCGACTCGTCAATTTTAAGTCAGCTATCCAACAGTACCTAAAAAGAGAAAAACGTTACAACCCAAAGACAATATGTTTTGAACAGACGGAAGACCGGACAGATTGATCAATATAAGGCGTCTTCCACTTTTCGTTACGAGGCTCTTACTTAAAACGTTCCAGAATCAAACATCTGTAAAATATATTAGGCAACATTCAAACTGACTGAAAGTAAGAATTCTTTTCGAGGTTTTCATTATGACGTCATACATGAACCATATTCTTGGAGAATATAATGGTAACAACTGTGATGGCTTATTATTACAGAAGTTTTCCCATTTTGAATTGTGCAATACCTATTGAGCTAGCTTGCGCAGAACAAATATATGTTAGATGAAAACCAATGTTTTAACCCTCTTAGATAAACTTACAACAATTTTTTCAGTAATTTGTAAAATTTTGAATTTTGTAAATTTTACAGGGCAAAATTAACCATTCGCTTATTTCGATACAGTGACTTCCTTGATAGAGCCCGGTTGCTCACAAAAAGGCTACTTCAACAAGGGTACATGTATGTTACCCCAAACTCGAAGTCATCCCTCCAGAAGTTTTTACCGTCGACATCACCATCTTGTGGACCGCTATGGGATATCTGTTTCCCAGATGACAACAGATCTTTCCCTCTAAAGCTTAATTGTAGTTTCCTCTACCGGATTTGACATGTTCAACACGGCGGGTGTCTTATAAGAAGCTAAGCTAAGGAGATGCTAACTCTACCGGGGCACCTGATCTCACCCATGGTTTTTTACTGGGTCCGTGTTGTTCATCTTTGTGTGTGTGTGTCTTCATTTTTGTTTTCTGTGCCGTACGTACCCATGTTGTGTCTCTGTTTTTTTCTTTTTTTTTGTTTCTGATGTTGCCATTGTCCTTGGATTGTTCGTTTTGGATTGCCGGTTCGGCTCTCACTTGCTTCTTTATTTGATAGTTTTCAGAAAATCTTCACTGCTTTAGAAACACGAAATTTTTTGTAAAAAACATCTGATAATTGATTTGTTCGATTTTTTTAAAGGGGAGGATCCTATTCTTACGGGGAAAATAGCATATTGCAGTGAGAGCTCAGACTACCTCGGCTTATATTTCTAGCGTCTCAACTCACCGAGTATACTTAGTATCTTGCCCTTTTTCGTCTTAGATTTTTCTTTTTTTCCCCTGTCAGTGGTTTTTGATCTCATAACCATCCCGCCGTGAATCCAATGACTAATTTTGTAGTGCGAAATTATTCTTGTCAAGGATGCAAGACAAATAAGATGCAAATTATTCTGTCTCTTGTGAATTTCTGATACGTTGGTTGGTTCAATGAATAAGTTATAACACTTTATTTTGTCGTGAAAACGAACACTTCAGACTTGCTGGTCCAGATAATTTTAGCATTAAAACTGATAACCTAGTTCAAATAACAAAATACAGAGGTAACTGTAATTAAGTTTTTGAATATGTGCATTTCAACATTTTATATCTCTTCAGTGCAGATCAAATTCAAACACTTGAAAATCGATAAACCAAAATATATAGAGAACAAATTATAAATAAGATCTAATAAGAAAAGCCAAAATCAGCTAATGACAGAGCTATGCAAGAGGGAGATATTCCTTAGTTTTTACAAATTTTCTAAAATTTAATATTGCAAGTTTTCAAATAAAATCGGCTTTTGGGCCAGTACCGAAAGCTTCCGATGTTCCTATTAATGTGTTCAACCAAATAAATATTGAAGAAACAAAATATATTTGTTCTCTATCAGCATTAACATGTGTTTCGGTTAATGGACTTCCAAATGTTTTGGTTTTATCTGCCCTGAGGAGACATCAGTTGTCCAAATATGCAAAAACTAAATTAACAGTAACTTCTGTATTTTGTTATTCATAATTTTTTTGTTGTTCATCTTTGTGTGTATGTGTGTGTGTGTGTGTGTGTGTTTGTGTGTGTGTGTGTTTGTGTGTGTGTGTGTGTGTGTGTCGTCATTTTTCTTTTCTGTGCAACACTCATGTTGTGTCTTTGTTTCTTTTTTTTTTCTGATGTTGTCATTGTCCTCTTATTATTCGTTTGGATTGACGGTTCGGTTCTCATGTATTTTATTTCTTTAGACAACTCATATCCTTGTATAGATACAACCGCAGCTGAATACCGAAGGAAGAAGGGATGTCATAATTACAAAAATCAAGGTCCATAGGCATGGAAAATCGGGAACACATAAAAACAGTGGCAAAACAAGGGCATGAAACAGCCACAAAGCACGAATATAAAAAAGACGACATTCACAACGAAGACACTTATAGTGTGAACTCTATTGAAAATCGGGAGTTACACTAGGTGCTCCGGAGGGGTAAGCGTGTCATATCTCGCTAACTACAACCGTCACACTATCAGTGAGGTGAACATTGTTTTTTATATATTGTATATTTATTGCCCACATCTCCCGGTTTTACTTGCCAAGTTATCTCACAATCAACTCGATGAGTGCCCTGTGATTGTTTAAGTGTTTTATCGTCTGTTTGGTCCATTTGTCGGGCAAAGACTGACAGTATTTGTAAAAGTACTTTGTCCGATATATTATGCTTGTTGACGACCCTGCATCAATGACAAAATGGATTAATGAAATGAGGGTAACAGGAAATACTTAATATTGCCTAACTTTACAATCACATACCACAATCCGAAAGAGACCTGCGCAAGAAAAACAATAAAATGACATGGATACATGGATATCGCGCTGTGCAGCATTTGGCTAGTAAATTCTGTCAAACCCGTGCAAGGGACTGTCTTGAACTTACTATTAGGTAGGAGTGTTTGCCCTTTGTTGAAGGCCTCATGGTGACTTCAAAATGAAGAGGAGTAACTGGAGCATTGTACCATTTGCTTAATCTTACCATCTATTTAAAGGGATTTTATCCCATGCACATTTTCTCCATATTCTTTCATTTGTTTATTTTGAAAGATCTGTTTGGTAATAAAACCTCAAACAGTACCAAGGTAAAATTTTGAAAAGTTTTTGTGAATCTTCATAATATAGTTGTGAATCTTCATAGTATAGAAAATTAATCAAGAACAAGGACAAGTCGGTAGTTCAAACAGCAGTAACGAAGACAATCTAAAATTTCACAGCATGATATACAACACAACACAAAACACCAAAGGACTGAAACGGTGAACTCCAAAAAGAACAGTGAGTGACAACAGGTGCTCAGAATTGGTAAGCATGTCCTGTTCCGCTAGTGGCATCAGTCACACTATCAGTTAGTCAATCCAAGGTTTCAAATTACCGAGCTTGACTTTTTTATTGCTGCGGTCAAGCAAGCGGCAAAACTTTCAGTTTACCGAAATTAAGATTTACACCCCAAGCTGTCTACCTTTCATTGACTCGCCGTCGTGCAAAGGCAACATTGTATACATTTGTCAGGTTTTCACGTCTGATTTATCTACAATGTAGACATTTGACATCGATGTGTAAGCTTGGGGTGTTAAGCTTGACTTCATTACAATAAACGTTTTGCCACTTCCTTGACCGTAGCAATATTATAATTCTAGTCAAAGTGAAGTAATTCACAAGCCCGATAGACTAGTTTGTTCTGGCAGCATAATGCCAAAATAAAAAAAAAATGTCCTTGAGGTTTTTGCATAAAAAATATTTAGACATTTATCACGAAAAATGGTTTTAGTTCATAAGAAAAGTATTCATTTTCTCACAATGGATCCGCAACCATGCAGGATGTCGTAAGTCGGTACAAACATTCAGTAAAGGTGGCAGTTGTCTTAACAGTGATGTCAGTGTTCGAATTAGGTGATTTGTTTGGTTGCTGGGGAGTAAAATAACCAGACACTGGTGAGAATTAAAAAAAAGCTTTCTCAAAATATAAATGATATACCATTGGCTGTCTGAGATCTTTCTACATTCTACTGTCCGAAGTGCAAGACTATTGTAATCTTTGAGCCTACGACCATCAACTCACACAATTTGAGAATAAAAAAATTGCGTCTCTTTCAGTATTTTCCATAATAGTATCTTAATTCTTCTTAAAGTCCTGACAACAATATTAAAGCTATAACAATTAAAATTTGTTTACGGATATCATATTTGGATTCATTGAACCATAAACTGAAAAAGAAAGTTATGGTGCATTACATGATACCCCGCCACGTTTCACTCTATGTTTAAAGGGGCATAACTACAGGACTACGCGTACCGCTGAACCCAAGTTATGAGAGCAAGACCCTGAAATTTGCAAAATTTCAAAGTTTCCAGGGGCATAGCTTCAGAACAACTAGCATACCAAGTTTGAAGACCTTGTGTTATTTCGTTCACAAGTTATCAGTCAGAAACCCTATAATTCGCAAAATTTCAGTTTCAAGGGGCATAGCTCCAGGACTCCTTGGACCTCTGAACCCAAAATCAAACTAAACCTGAGTTTTGTGGTAAACAACTAGCATACCAAATTTGAAGACCTTGTGTTATTTCGTTCATAAGTCATCAGTCGGAAACCTTAAAATTCACAAAATTTCACAGTTTCAAGGGGCATAACTCCAGAACCCCTCATACCTCTCAACCCAAAAACAAACTTGACCTGAGTTTTGTGGTTAACAACTTACATACCAAGTTTGAACACCTTGTGTTATTTCGTTCACAAGTTATCAGTCGGAAACCCTAAAATTCACAAAATTTCAAAGTTTCAAGGGACATAACTCCAGAACCCCTTTGACCTCTGAATCCAAAATCGAACTTGGCCCGAGTTTTGTGGTAAACAACTAACATACCAAGTTATTTCGTTCACAATTTATCAGTCGGAAACCTTCGGGGGACGGACGGACGGACTGACGGATGGACAGACGGACGGATTGACAGAAGGACGGATGGACAGACAGACTGACGGACGGACACGACTGAGGGTATCACATAATAACTCGCCACTTCATGTGGCGGGGTATAAAAACTGACGAATCAGCAAAGACAGTATAGTAAAATGCTTTATATGATAAAATCTTCAGTTTATAGTTCAATAAACTCAAAGTGAATGCTGACAATTCCTTTTAGTTTTATTTTAAATTAATTCCCTAACATTGAAGATCCATTTTCATTTTAGTGAGAAATTGTGTAAATCAAGAGCCTAAACAGTTTGTTGGTTCATCACAAATCTTCGTAATGCTGATAAATGCTTAAATTATACGCTTCTTGAAATAAGCACCAAGAAATAAACTTAGTAGGAAGTCTTCTAAGGAAGACGTGTGTCGCCTGCGTAATTACCGTCAAACAGGATGTGGGCATTCGAGAGATTTCAAATGGTGTTACACAGTAAAGGTCCTCATACCGATACACTATGCCAAATTTCAGAGCACTTGAATATGTGGTTCCTGCGAAAAATGTGACTGAAATTTTCAAGAAGCAAACAGTTCTATCAAACTAGAAATTGGCAAAAGTCTTCTTCACGGTATAGGTAACCATACTGATACTCCCTGTCTAATTACAGAAGGATGGGACACGTGGTTCCAGAGAAAAATGTGGAAGGAATTTTCAAAGAGTGAAAATATTAAAAGTTCCGTCAAACAGGAAGTGGGCATGCCATAGATCC
>MJUU01024718.1:42063-61037 GCA_002080025.1 Modiolus philippinarum
AAAATATATCAAATACGCAAACCGACAAAAATTTTAATTTTCAAATTTTTATCTTCAGGCAACCAATCAAATCTACTCTTCAGAATCAGAGTCTTTGAAAAAAAAATATTTGTGGCTACTTGTTTTTCATCTAGAATATGCTTTTGAATTTTTTTCATTTAGTCCATCAGGTTCTAGCGTTTTCAGCTGGTACATCCAAAATTTTTCCTTTTTTCTTCTGGTCTCCTTGCCCCAGTTCGAATTGACTTCGATGATTTGGAATCTTATATCATCGAAGGAGTGTCCAGAGTTTCTCAAATGCCGTGTGAGCGGACAATTTCTGTTGTTTCTGTAAAATGATCTGTGATTATTGAATCTGAGATTGAAATGATCTTCAGTCTCTCCTACGTACTGGATTTTGCAAGCCCCGAATGTCAGAATATATATTAAATTTTTTGATTCAAGAAGCAAACAATTTCTGAGTTCTATCAAACTAGAAATGGGCAAAAGTCTTCTTCACGGTATAGGTAACCATACTGATACTCCCTGTCTAATTACAGAAGGATGGGACACGTGGTTCCAGAGAAAATGTGGAAGGAATTTTCAAAGAGTGAAAATATTAAAAGTTCCGTCAAACAGGAAGTGGGCATGCCATAGATCCAAAACTCCCTTACACGGTTTAGATCTCCATACTAATACGCCATGCTAAATTGCAGAAGGCTGGGATATGTGGTTCCTGAGAAAAACACGACAGAACTTTTTGTGATGCCGACGAGGAGGCCGACGCCGACACAAGACGACGGATAGTGATCCCATATATATCGCCACTGCGTGTACGCAGGCGACACAATATACGCTGTAGCAAACGGCAAATCATTCGAACAAACCACATTTGTGTTCAAGAAAACTTCCCAATAGTATAATGAGGGGGGCAAGAGGGTCCCATAACAGCCTAACAGCCTAACAGCCTAACAGCAAATTGATTTTTCCAATAACATATAACAGATAATTAGAATAAGTGATAACAGCTAACAGTGTATATCAAGTCAATAACAGCTTAAATATACATGTAAAACTTAGATAACAGTAATAATATTCAATAAAACTTTCTTGTGGAGAAGATATGCATTCATTGTTCATCATAAACATGTTCGTTTACTTCATTATCAAAAAAGTTTGTTTTATTTCTTACTTATTATCAATGAACAAAGCGAAAAATACAATAGCCCTTAAACTTTAATGTCTTGGATTAGGCTATTTGAATTTTGCAACAATAAGTATTAGTGATGCTAAGTATGAAATGTGCAATTGAATATGTATCACACTGCCTTACTACGTTAATTTGTGTATTGCTGGTTGCTAAGTTCCACAGCTCCTTTTTCACTGTTCTTAGTTTTTGGTATATTATTGTATACTGGTTTTTACGGTCATAGCCAGGTGTTTCAACCCCTATTTTTACATAAGCGGTTGGTCTCATCAGTGGTCAGTAGCTTTTTTTTGCAGATTTTTTTTACATATAATGCATTTAATTTTAAATTGTGTTGGACCATGGCCTACATTTATTTATTGCACGCTAATGATCTAATGCTTTGTACAAATATCAACATGTTTTTCAGTTGTCAAGGAAGATTTGAACAACTATCATAATTGTTTAGATTAATATTTTGAGAAATCAGCATGTGCAAATTTTCTTGTTTAAATTTTGTATTCTCATCAACTAGCTATTGATGTTCTATTTTACTTCTTGTTTGAGTGCTTTTCAATTTCAACTCTTGTCGTAGATATGAATTATTATTCATTCGACTAATTATTTGCCATAGTCAATTTGGATATCTATATAGACCTAACCAAGGAGTACATGGAATCATATGAACGGGATAAAATCAGCAAAATATGACCTACACAATTAGGGAAATGTCCCTTGGCAAAAACATCTAACGTTGAAAGGTATCTTTAATCATTATTTGCAAAATTTTGATACAAGCATAAACATATTTTCACCAAATCAGTATCATATGACATATTGTCATTGCTATATTCATTCATGCACTAGGATAGTGATAATGATATCTGCTAAAGGATGAGAAGTTTGAACTGACCATCTTTACTAAGTTCTTTGTATTTTGATTTTCCCTGTCGGTTCCGGTTTTTAGCGGCAAGGAAGTTCCCCATTCGCCATAAATAGTATTCGATGTGTCCGATTTGTATGGTTTTCTCTTTTAAACGTTAATTCTTGGATTTGACAAGACATGCATTAAACCAAAAGAAAAAAATACATTGCATTGAAGGGTATCTATGAATAAAAGTCCTGTTCACGCCTTTTTGATAGTATTTGGTCATGGAATAAATTGTGTGCCTTATTTGCAGATTTGCTAAGCTGTTAACGATGTCCATCATTATTGAATGCAATCGACCTATCTAAATTCTTTTTTCATTACAAAAAGAGATTTGAAGTCTCCAACTTGAGTTTTAAATTTTAACTTTAACTTGTACTTGAGTTCAACAAGAGATTTGATGTCTCGAACTTGAGTTTTTAACGTTAACTTGAGTTCAACAAGAGATGTGATATCTCGAACTTGAGAAATAAAAAGAATTTAAGATAATACACAAGAAGAAGATGGCTCCAAAACACTGGTTAGAGTTCCAGAACAAGGATTAAAAAAGAAATCGTGAAAGAAAAAGTAAATAGTTAGTGTTCCAGAACAATGGTTAGAGTTTAAAATGGTGAATGAAGAACAGATGAAAGAAGAAATAGTTAAAGAAAGGGTTATAGTTTCAGAAATCCTGAAATAAGTCAATGGATAAAATTTCTAATTGGAAAGCAACATAAATTGTTTAGCAACTGTATCATATTAATCCGCCAACATAGGCGTTGCTGCTTTATAGCAAATACATCATTGTGATCAACAATCCTTGGTGTTGTTGCTTTTTTGTTTTAACAATAACCTGAATATTTAATCTTTGTTTAGTTAGCAACTGTATAACTTTGATCTGACATTATAAGTGTTGTTGCTTTATGGCAACAGTATCATGATTGTAATCCACCGTCTTTGGTGTTGTTGGTTTGATTTTAGTTTTTAAACATCACTATTCATTGTAACCTTGACCTGAATTTTTAAAATTTGTTTAGTTAGCAATTGTATCACTTCGATCCGCCAACATAGGTGTTGTTGATTTGTATTAACTGTATCATTGTTATCCACCATCCTTGGTGTTGTTGCTATTTTTTATTTAAACTTAAATTGATCTTTTAAACGTGAGATGGCTCAAACTCTCTAACACTGATTTAAACTGGTTCCCGAAAGTTTCCAAGGGTTATATAAGAAAACTAATTACCCATGATTTGCATGATTGCAGAAGAAGACTGGTGAGTGCAAACTTGGTCCCCGACAGTTGACAACTGGTTCCAACTGGATAGGGGTATGGTTAGAGTGCCCATTGGTTAACTATGGTTAGAGTTACCAATGGTTACAGAAGACGGCTAATGCCAACTAGATTTTTATGGTCAGAGCTCGACTGGTTCCATTGGTGACCAAATGGTTCCCTATGGTTAGAGTTTTAGCCGAGTACAAATTTCAAAATAGTGATAAAGGAAGATGAAGATGGAGGTCTCTTTAAGATCGTCTTGGACAGTTTGGAAGTCTACCAGTGGATAGTGCTTGCCATGTTTGAAAATGGGGTCATCAATCCTGGACGATTATATATATGAAATGTGTTTACTCAAAACAATTGTGCTGAATACAAAGATAAAGCAACAGAGATCTGGACAGGTCATCATCAATTGATCGAAGAATTAGGAAAATTGGATTAAGCTGTACATAATGTGGACCAATCAAATTGCAGTGATTTCAACCAATCAGGAGCATCCATTTGCAAATAACTAAATACCGAAGTTACTGTGAATTTACTTTCTGCATATGCGCAATGGATGAACCAATCAGAATGCAGGAAATTAACCAATCAGAAGCCGCCATCTTACAAATCACAGCTATGGAAACAATAGACCAAAACTTCAAAAGTCAGTACAGAAAGAACTTTACATTAGTCATACATAGCAAGAGAAGACAGATGGCCATGGAGAAAGCCACTCCCATGAACGCTGAAGAAACATTAAAGACACCCTTGAAGATGCCATTAGGTGGAGGAATATATTCAGAGCTGACAGAATAGAATGAAACAAAGAGAGTTGACCTTAAGATTTGCGGAAAAAGACAACGTTTCTCTAAAGCAGGATACAACTTATCGTTAACCCAGTGGAAAATTCTATGTGACGCTATAGAACTGGTAAATGACTTCGTTTGGTTTAATTCATTTTAAGTATTTTTTGAAATTGTAGATTTCCTATGTTTGAGTTCTAGTGCGGCTGATGAGGAATAAATTTTCGAAATGGCCATACAGCTCAATAAAATTATTGCAGTTGGAGTTAACATATGTGTTATGGTCTCATGTTCATTTACTCCATATCCTTTCGTAAAATATTTGATACTAACAGTGAAAAAAGAGAACCAATGGATTGGAGTTACCATGTAGGATAAGATATATACGTCATCAAAGCACATCAGTCAACGGTATGTGTGAAAATGTATTTGGTTCCCAATGGTGAATGTACCTTGTTTCCAAGTTATGTTTGACCCTCACTCCCTATGATTGGACGGAATTGAAGAAGATTATAGCTGTGTTTGAAGACAGAGAACCAGAACTGAAACGGATGAAAGTAGCTACAGAACCAAACCACGTGGATATGAAGACAGACATTTTAGTGCCTGATCCAGAACTGTGACATTGTTTCATGAGAGTTGTATGTTACGGTAAATTAAAAATGGTATTGTATTGTCAAGGTTTGTTATCATTATAGCCGAAAATGAGATGACCAAGCTAATCCCGAAAATAGCTTATTATCCCACTCCCCCACTAGCACCACCAAGATACCTTAAAATCACTACCATCACCATCACCAGCATAGACTATTATCCCACCACCACAACCAGGATAGCCTATTATCCCACCACCATAACCAGCATAGCCTATTATCCCACCACCACAACTAGCATAGCCTATTATCCCACCACCACAACCAGCATAGTCTATTATCCAACCACCATCAGAGTAATCCGCAACCACCACTACCAGCAGCATAGCCTTTTATCACACCAACACCAGCATAGGCTATTATCCCACCACCAACACCACCACAACCATCATAGCCTATTATCCCACCACCACCAAGATATAAGAAAACTACCAGCCACAAGCAGTAGCTGCAGCAGACAGACAATGATAGTTTTAGAAAAAAAAATTACTCTAGCAAAACACTTCAAAAGCGTGCACAGATTACAATGACAAAAGAGTGGGTTGAAGCTGTAAATAATACGGGCGAATCAAATAGCAAAGATTTCAGCCAATCAAATCCCTACGTACAAAAAATAAAACAATCATTCACTGTCATCGAGACAAATGACTCTGACTATATAAAGGCACGATCAACCGGAATTTTCAATCTTCAGACTGCCATTCATCTGACCAGTTGTGATTTGATCACAAAGCAGAGGAAGTGTACGAACTACATAGATAGACTGCATTCCTGAAAGCCCGTTGGAGCGATTGAAACCTCTGAGAGAAAATTTGGATTTACGCATAGATACGTTCAAAACGTGGCGCTCAAATGTGTACAATCCTTTGATCTCGCAGAGGACATTTTTTTTTAATTGGTCCAGAAGACAAATAGTCAATGCACAAGCTAATTGTTGAAGGCCTCATGGTGACTTCGAGATGAAGAACAACGATAAAAGCGTTGTTCCATGGGTTGTTTACCATGTATTTGTGAAGACTTGGTCTCATGTGCATTTACTCCTGATCACTTACGTTTATTTTCGATCAAAACCTTCAACAATCTGATATCACATGAATCAGTTTTCTCAAGGAGTTGTCCCAAAACACGCCTATTCCTTATTCGTAGTTGATCGATTGACTGGATACAATATCTGTATTCCGTAAGACAATATAATATGCAGTATCAGCATATTAGGCATAGCTATTTGAATTAGAGGGGAGTTGGATTTTCAACCGAGTCGCGAAATTTCCATCGGCCGCTTCGAGAGAGGGATTATCTTTTTCTCCCAAATACACTATGCCAAAAAATTGTTGAGCACGGTTTCTTCTTATGGACATAGTTAGGGCGAGAGTATTTTTTTCAACCCAGCCCTGGTGTTGGTCATAATTTTTTGGGGGTAGAAATCGGGGTCGTTTTCTTCTTAAAATCTCAGGCCTCCTGAAAATCAAATGGTCCGTGAATCACGTGTTAACAGTGCAAAGCCACTGCAGGTATTTGATGTCGATATTGAGTATAAGATTATAGCCTATATTTTGTTATGCTGGAAATAATCACCTGAATATTGTGGACTAATCATGTTTATAGCCAATAGAATTCGGATCGGTTTCTATTTCTGCCACTTCCGTATTACTGAATAAATAACATGCCTCGGTTCGGTTGAGTTTGGACAGCAATTGATTATAAACAACAGAAGCTACTAATCCATTCTCATGGTGTACAAACAACCTACATATACTTGTCTTCAGTTCTTATTTTGGAACCCTTCAAACGCATTTTTAAGGGCGGTAAAGTGCCACAGTCAGTTTGTAGTTTTTTGTGCAAACACTGATCCAAAAATAATTAAAAAAAATGTGGACACTGATTACACAAATCAATAAATTCCTCATTAGAAAAAAGAAGGGAAACGGGGAATATGTCAAAGAGACAACGACCAAAGGGGAGTAATAACAACTCAAAGCCATCACAAGATCTTCAATGAACGGTGAGCCTATTTTCCATAATTCACATGCACATTATAACTATTCATATAATCCTTATTTGAATACGTGCTTTTGGTATATAATCTTTATTCTAAAAACTCCCTACACTGAAAAACATGCATTTTACAAATGTATATTGTGTCTTGGAATGCAGGTGAAGTAGATGAAATTTGTAACGATGAATTGTTGAATGTGAATGCTGACCACGTGACATATTGTAGTGGGATGTTTTGAAAAATTGGCAAACTGGTCTGTCGACATTTCTTTGAATTAAAATTGCAGCAATCTATAAAATCGAAAAAATAAAAGCATGATAATTTAAAGAAAACTGCATATTAATTAACAAAAATATGTTTTTCTACTACACTTTTCGATCTCTATGAACGATGAAACATATAAATTTTGAGGTCCACGACGGGAACATTTTGCAACGCTAAAACTTTATTTTTATATAAATGGAGATAAGCATGCTTCAGACTATTCTATACTTTGGCTCATCGCTTTCTTCCACATTTCTGGTGGCAGTTTTTGAATATGTTGTCATTGTTTCAGAAAAACACATGAGTAATTGCATATATCTTTATTTATTTGAATTCTAAGTTTGGTCATCTATGTAGTCTGTTTAATGCCTACAATTGAAAAAAAAACATTGGTATATGAATATAAATAAAACTATAAATCTTGTAATATTAAACAATTTAATACTAAAATAAAATTCATTTAATCTCTGCAAATTAATTTTGGTAGTTGATAATTCTCGCATAAAATTTTATTTCTATTTTCATACTTTTGATTACAGAATACAGCAACTAATTTGATATGAACCTATCAAAACTAAAATATATTCCCTTTGCATAATCTTAGTATGCACTACAGTGCTTAATCGCTGAAACTATCTCGGTAAAAGCTGAAATTCCATTATGCTATGCTAAAATCTATCAGAATACATGTATGTCGAATATCATCTACGAGACAACATTGTGAGCAAACTGCATCACCGAAATACTGACTAAAAGTCTCAACCCACATTATAGTTAAAATTACTATAAGACAATAAAAATCTGAAACGGACACTTTTTTAATGAAAAGTACTCGACCAACACTTTTTTAAATAAAAAGTACTCGGCAAAACTCAACTTGAATGACAATTACTAAATTTGACCCGGCAAATGTCTAATTCAGTCCGATTTTTTTTAACGAGTCTCAACCTGACACCTGTAGTCAGACCTTTTACCAAAAAAGACTCGACCTGTCTTGCTTTGAATCAGTAATTTAATTCAAATGTAAAAATAGTTTCTTATTAGATTATCCCTTTATGTATTAATTTCAATGTGTTCATCGATAGTGATAATTACTGTTATTTCTCTAATGGTAAGTGAATTTTAAAGTGGTTCTGATCAATTTGATAAATTTACATAATATTCACCATGTGTTTAATAGAATTCCTTGCTATTTCCTTACAGATCTATTCCGACCTCAGTTCTTGGCTTTTCATTAGAGAAAATGTTTATAACAGTTTATCGTTATCCACTATCATACGTTAATTTGAAAATTTTAAAAAAGCTTGGCAAGCCTCGAAATTTAAATTTTAAAATTTACCTATCGTAATGGATAAAATATGGCAATGAAAGGAATGTTGTGGTGTTTTAGACTTCATTTGTTCTTGCAAACACATTTACAGGAAACATTTTATACAAAAAACCAGAAAAAACCAGAATGTAAGAACAATTAGCTGTCACAGTTATAAGGGATCAAGGGGCAATGTTTTACCTTTGTGCAAAATGTTTGTTTTAATTACTCATTTTTTTTAAATTATTTTCTTTTTAATTTGCAGGACTTCTTAATTCTTGGGAAGGAGATATTCTAGTCAATGTAAAATAGTCTGTGTAATTTTGTCCATGTATTTAATATTATAGAACGCCAATTCTCCTTCAAATTTAACGTGTGTACCATTTAGCCAGTCATTTAACATTCTGCTGTTGCCAAAATTGCTATTTGTGGCAATGTTGACAGATATTAATATCAAACAGATTAACCTGATAAAAATACAATTTTGCCAGAAGTCATGTCACTCACCTGTGCTAGAGACATATAATTGCATATTTAATGTAACATGTTAATTTCATATTTCTGCCTGTGTCATATTCTTTGATTGAAAGTGTAACTCAACTAAGCTTGCAATTTGCAAAAGTAAACAATTATTGACTATAAGAGAAACAAATGTTTGAAATAAATTTATTATTATATGAATAATGAAAATTTTTGTACATTTTATGTGGATTAATATTTTTCTACAATTTTAACTTAGATTTTGATACTTATATACAGATATTTTGGGTTTTATTTAAAAAGTGAGAATATGAGTTTTATTTTAATTTGACAAAGGAAATTAGCTATTTTTATTTCAATACTAAATTCAAGATGCATGTAAGTTAGGATTTCCATTATCTAAAATACATTCCCTGAAGCCTGGTGGTTTAGTTTATTCCTCTATACGAGCTTTAAAAACAGTTAAAGTTTCCTGCATTTTATTTTAACTTGATTTGAAATGCTAAACACCTGTTATATTATGTTATTCCATAAAACAGGATAACATAGGTACTCCAACGAAGACTTTTGTAAGCAAAGTTTGATAATTTATCACCTTTCATTGCGCAAATAAATAATGATGACATGGTGCATGAAGACAAACGTTAAGTGTTGTATTGAAAATACAACCCATACTTTTCAACTGCAAAGTTCTAAAAAGATTCGTGAATGCACGTAGGTGCACGGCAATTTTAACTTTTACTGGCTTTCCAGTTTTCTTGAATTTTTGCCGTAGTTTATCTTGATTAGTGGCAAAAGCGCCGTAACTCCAAATAATTTAGCTCTTAATAGGACTGGTAAATAATACCAGAAGTGGACAAATTGTGTTTTTTTGATTATGTTAATTAATCCTTAATCTAAATTTTTGGGAGATTAAAAGTTTAATTTCTTATTATGAAAGCAGATAGCTATATTTTTGCACTGTTATATTCATTGAATGCGAACATTCAATTTTTTCGTTGGAGTACCTTGATAACACTATTTCAGTGCTAATTAAGACTGGTCGAGACCGGATCAGATATGTCGAGATTCTTACAGTCGGACTTGTCGAGACAGTTAAAGACTTTTCAGATTTGGCCAGGCAGGTAAAGACTTTTTCAGTACCATTCGACACTTATCGAGACAGGTCGAGACTTTTACAATACAGATCCAGACATGTTCAGACAGGACGAGTCTGTCTCTTTCAGTGAAAGTAAAAACCAATCCAGACAGACAGAGACTAGTTCAGTAAATTTCAGAATAAATCATACTTTGTTCGAGACTACTTGAATACTTTTCAGACAAACTGAGGCTTGTCGAGTACTTTTCAGCACTTTTCAGTACAAAAGTGCCTCTTTCAGACTTTTAGTGTTTTGTTGTGTACACATATAAAAATACAAACAAAAGATCGAAGCACTTAGAGGGAGTGACCAGTAATGAAAATCCATAAGCCGTATATCAGTATCGAGAACACACAACCCAACACAAATCATTTTATGTGAGCCGTCATATTTGCGATTTGGAACGGACATAGTATAAATCATCTAAAGTGTGCGGGAATCGAACTCCTCCTTAACACAGTTGACATAATTTAAACATGTCGCGTTTTTTTCTAAGTGTGGTGTATTTAATTAAAACACTTTTAATTGTTTTTTTCTATATTTGAAATATTGCTGAGTTGATGTCAACCAATAAGGGATGTTTTGAAATATTTTGAATTTTGCCGTTTTACCTGTTCTAGATAAGTTTTAGAACTAAAATTAATGTTTCTGTTAGGTTATTAGGAAGCGTGTCACAAGATAAATGCAATAAATATAAAATCTAACATTTCTAATTACCTTTCAGGTTTTTTTCTGAAATATATTGTCGTAGCTGGAACTTTAGAACTAATTAAGGATGATTGAAACTACTTGCCTGAAATGCACCTTTCTTCGAAGCAAAAAAAGGACGTTAGATTTGTATAGGAAGAATAAACTACAATTAATTTTCGTTTGCAGTCAAGCTTAATAAACAAGTTTTGTATTGACAGAGTTTCTTTTATCTATTTAGTATTAGTACATTTTATTTGAAATACAGACTTTAGTCTTCTATTGTATAGTTTTGCCTTTTGACATCATATTTAAACACTAATATGCACTTTAAAATTTATAATATATAAATTATAGTTTGTACAATAATACCACGAAATAATGAAAAACACCTTGACGATCCACAATCTATTTTGAAGATTTGAATATTGTAGACAGATATAAGAGTATTAATAATTGTAAGCATTAATCCATACTATGCATAGGATGTTCTATCCATAACAAGATATGAGAAAAATTCTTTCATTTTTTCTCGCTAAATATTTTCAGTGTTTCAGTGGTTTAGATCCTCTCGTCTGATGTTTCTTTAATTTTGATATTGCTAGACTCGATAGAAATTAACAGATGACGACGTAAATTTCGAACGGCACACAACTATCAGGGAATCCAACATGCTGTATCACAGGTGTATTCGGCAAACCAAACATTTAAAAAGAAGATTGCTTTGTACTGGCAATGTACATCTGTCGTTGTTTGTTGCTTTAAGCAGCAGTTTGCAAAAATCGACTGCTATTCACCAACAATATGGTAAAAATTAGGGACAAGCGATAAATAGTCTCGTAATTAAGCTTTCCAAATAGAGATGAGAAAATGAAAAAAATCATAAAACGCGTACTTTAATTGTGCATCGCATGCTCCTTTCTGGGCATTTGTAACTCCCGTGCAGGTCAATACAAATTTTTAGATGTATGAAAACACGTGTCGACCTCTACAAAAGACCAAATTACATTATGTACGAAAAAAAATCATGGACAATATAAGGACAATTAGTTTAGTACGATATTAAATAACATACACATTTAGGTAGCATCAGTATCCGATTAATCTGTTCGTAACTTTATCATTGGCACCTGCGAATAAAATAACTATTCAAAACAATATAAGTTAAATGCTATTATTCAACATCACTCGGTCACTTAAACCACATTAAATGTACAAAACAATATTTTAAGCAACTAGACACGTGGAAGCCAGGTAGTCCAATAAATATCTGAAAGTAATCTTAATCTTGATGATTATAATCGGAAAGGTCTGGTAAAAATAAGCAAATTGAAATCATCCACCGAGATAACTGCTGAAACATCCGAACGGTTTTACTGAAAATTTATTCATATTTTGAGATTGAATTCCTGCTACATATACAAATCTTTGAAGCAAATGCTCATTTTAAGAAAAATAATGTAGTTTTAGTTACATTTGTCATCATTATTTTACGGTTTACTTAATATTTTGTACATCCGTTTAAGTAACAGTTGTGTCGCAATATGGTTCCCCGAGGCCGTCTTGCTTGTAAAAATTGAAACGATTTTTTTTCCAAATAGGGTTGAGCCTATGTACTTTCCTTCCCACTACAGTCACCTTGGTGTAAATTAAATTTTACCTTTCGAACTTTCTCTCATTGTTTTCATAAATATCACTGTTTCATGGGTACTAGGGTGCAAAGTTTCAAATTCCATGCATTAAAACTCTGGGGGAAAATATGAATTTTGTTCGGAAACTTTTTGTTCAGAAATTAATTGCTTGGTTTTAACGAACCACGAAATCCCCGAAAAATGGAATATCACGAAAAATAATACTTTTAATGTACGGCGTTAGAAAATTAAACAAAATTCTAAAGTGAAACTTGTCATTATCACTTCATTCATTTACAATTAAATAATTCACATACTAGTATATAATTATAAATACCTGTTGATGCCATTCGAATTCCTGAAATAGAATGAACATTCTATTAAAATCGTACACAGTAATTCAAATGCATGTTGTAGTGAGAAATTTGAATGACATAATATGCAGAGTGTTCCTTAACAATTTTTATAGTATGAATTTATGTCAGTTATACTTTTTAATTCCAATGGACAAGTTACATAATGATACATTTACCTAGAACTTTTGCCTGTAATAATAGTGTTTAACGTAAAATTTAAAATGAAAATGCAAAGCTGAATTTGACTATATATTTTGATTCTTTGAAAAGTTGTTCTATTTCAGCTTGTACAAGTCTTTTGGTTAAAGGTCGTCTACCAAATGTTTTTATATGATTTGCACTGAAGAGACATTGGTTATCGAAACGGCCATCCGTGGTTGCTTTTAAAGTAACTTCGGTAGTTTTCTATTCACTGTTTTAATTATACTGTAAAATACAATAAATACCAAAGTTGCATAATAAACGGTAAATTTCGTTTTGCTGTACGGATGTTTTAAGGAGTAACCTTTCATCAGCAGCATTAAAATCAAACAATATAGAAAGCCATAGTCCAAAAGTAGTAAAAAAAGAAGCACTCGTTACCAAAAATACCGAAATTTTGTATTTATTTCTCAAAACTAAAACAAATTCATAACAATTTAGACCTAATAAATTGTATCATTTCTTATTTCTGTACCTTGGCAAGTTAATTGTTGAAACTCCGCTGATATTATCTCAAGACCGTCGAAATTAGCTATATTCATCACATGTTCCTTATCAGATGCGATGTATTCCAATTCCTCTTTGTCAATATTTTTCCCAATGCCGATACCAAACATTTGAATGTTAAGACTATGTACTAAATCCGCTGCTGTTTTGGTTCTGTCTGGAAAGGTCGATTTGCCATCTGTGATTATTATTCCAATGTTAGGAACCTTAAGTCTATCTCCATTTCCGGGCTTGAACATTTCATTGCACATTGTGTTTAGTGCTTTGTCAGTATAGGTTGTTCCTCTGAAGTAGTGGATATCTTTTATGGCATTAATGATTGCCGTCTTTGTTGAAAATTTATTCAAATTGAACCAAACTTTTGGTCTACTAGAATATGTCATGATGCCTACACGGATTTTCTCTTTACCAATGTCAAATCCATTCACCATAGTCTCCACAAAGGCCAACATTTTATTGAAATTTAGTTGCCTCACACTGGAGGATGCATCCAGGACAAACACTATATCTGCTGCTCTACCACATACTGGAACTGCAAATAAACACATTTACATCTATGTTTGATATGTCTTTTCGTTAACCACAATCTCACTTAACAATATAAAGTCTCTGGGGTTGTAAAACGTCACTGGGATGATTTCCATATCATTTTTGGATACATAAAATATCAATAAATCGATTGATATTGTTAACCAAGACAACAGAGAGAAAAAAGAGCAGAATTCAAATTGAAAGTACGAAATCTTATCATTATATAGAATTATTAACCGTACATTCACATTTTAATTATAACAGTCTTTAACCTCCCACAAGAAACAACAATAGTCCATGTGCTGGAATAACCCCTGTGCATTCCTTCCAAATTATGAACACTAGCCACATTTTTCAGTCTGCTTACATCCCTTCATGTTAACACGAGCATAACCTGCACGCAATATTGGATCACGCCCTTTTTTAGACCAACCCAACGAAATTTTGGAAAATTTCGTTTTTGACAAAAAGTTTTCTTTCAGTTGCTTTAAATTGTTGATTGGTACCTCTCAGTTATAAACAAATGGTATAAAATGGTAGCCTATGGAATAAGCTTTACAAATATCTCATATAAGTACCATTTCTATACCCAATACGTTATAACAAGAGGCTCTCAAGAGCCTGTATTGCTCACCTGGACCTTGATTAACATAGACATTTTATGTTAAAGAGCCAATATATATGTATATAATTAAACTATAGCTCCAATATGCCCAATTAGTTTAAGGGGAGAAGATCGCTGTAAGTGTTCCCCATGGGGTCTAATGTTAAACTATGTTCCCTGCTGGCAGCCATCTTGGATAAAGTGGGACCCTGAAAAAAAAACATTTTTCTTTTCAGGGGTCCACATAAAGACTATTTTGACTCACTCACAGTGTGACAGGTGCTGTTAACAGAGCAGGACATGCTTACCCTTCCGGACCACCCGATGTCGCTCTCGGCTTTTATGGGAGTTCACACTGAGAGTGCTTTAGTTTTTTGTGTTGTCTTGTTATATTTTAGTTTTGTCTTCGAAGATTATGTTTGTGGTACCGATCTGTCCTTGTCCATGTTTGAATACTGATTAATGATTATTACAAAAGCTTTTCAAAATTTAACTTGGTACTGTTTGAGGGTTAGAGAAGTGACACGTACCGTGATTTTTAACTGGTATTGTCTAAAGGTTAGCAAATGACAATAACCAATCAGCTACCTAACAGATCTTTCAAAAACATATTTTCCTCACTTACTGTGTGACGGCTGCTGTTAACAGAGATGGACATGCTAACCCTTCCGGAGCACCTGATGTCACTCTCAGTTTCACTGGAGATCACACTGTAAGTGCTTTGTTTTGAATGTTGTGATTTCTGTTTCTGTGCTTTGTGTCTGTCTAGCGTCGTTGTTTTGTGTCTGGCGTCATTGTTTTCTGTGTTCTCTTTTTGGCCATGCCTTTGGACTTTGATTTTTGTAAATTTCACTCCTTTGTTCCTTCGATATTCTACTGCCGTTGTTGACTAAGTTTGGTTCCATTGGTTCAGTAGTTTTAGAGGAGAAGATCTTTGAATATGTTTTCCCATAGGGTCCAATGTTAAAAATTATGTTCCCCGCTGGAGGCCACATTGGATATAGCGTGAACCTGAAAAACACCTGTTTTGTAAATGACCACTCAAGGACTATTGTGGCCAAGTTTGGTACCAATTGGCTATGTAGTTTCAGAGAATAAGATTTTTGAACGTGTTTTTTTCCCATAGGGTGCAATGTTAAAACTAAGTTTCCCGCTAAAAGTTATCTTGGATATCACGCTGACCTGAAAAAACATTTTTTTATGCAAGTGATCACCAAAGGACTATTGTGGCCAAGTTTGGTTCAAATTGGCCCAGCAGTTTAAGAGGAAATCTTTGAATTTCTTTTCCCATAGGGTCCAATTTTAAAACTATGTTCCGCACTGGCGGCCATGTTGGATATAGCACAAACCTCAAAAACACCTTTTAAGTAAGGAACCATCCAAGGACTATTGTGGCCAAGTTTGGTTCCAATTAGCAAAGTAGTTCCACAGGAGAAGATCTTTGAATGTGTTTTCCCATAGGGTCCAATGTTAAACTACGTTCCGAGCTGGCGGCCATCTTGGATATAGCGCGAACCCAAAACACACTACTTTTGTAAGGGAGCATCAAAGGACTATTGTGACCATGTTTTGTGCCAATTGGCTTAGTAGTTTCAGAGAAGAAGATCTTTCATAGGGTCCAATGTTAAAATTGTTTCCCGCTGGCGGCCATCTTGGATATCGCGCGGACCTGAAAAACACCTTTTTTGTAAGGGACCACCAAAGGACTATTGTGGCCAAGTTTGGTGCCAATTGGCTCAGTAGTTGCAGAGAAGAAGATCTTTGAATTTGTTTTCCCATAGGGTTCAATGTTAAAACTATGTTTCCCGCTATCGGCCATCTTGGATATCGCACGAGTCTGAAAAAGAACTTTTTTGTAGGGGACCACCCAAGGACTATTGTGGCCAAGTTTGGTTCCAATTGGCCCAGTAGTTTCAGAGGAGAAGATCTTTGAATGAAAAGTTTACGCCGGACGGACGGACGACGGACGGACGGGCGACGGACGCAAAGTGATAGCAAAAGCCCACCCTGGCATTAGCCAGGTGAGCTAAAAATTGAAAACCTTACCCCTATCCCTTCAAAATGTTGACGTAGATTTTAAGATTTTTCTCGAAATTGTGTTAGTTCAATGGTCTATAGTACCTGGTGTGATTTTCATTTCATTAAGGTCTTTCACCACATGTGAAAGACCTTATTGTATTTCTTCTGATTATTAAGGTCTTTCACCGCAAGTGAAAGACCTTATTGTATTTCTTCTGATTATTAAGGTCTTTCACCACAAGTGAAAGACCTTATTGTATTTCTTCTGATTATTCTCCTTTCTTTTTTTTCCGCCGGACTTTGCGAAAAAGTCAATTCAATACTTAGTGGTATTAATCGGCTCAGTGAGGGGTCGAAGCCACTCACCCTGTGAAACCGTTCTATTTTTGGTAACGGAGTTATCTCCCCAAAGACCAAAAACCTTGTTATCATGTTTGCTCAAGAACTGTAACCGATACCGAAATTCTGAGGAGGGGAAAATGTTGCAGTAAGCCAAATGATGATTTGTCATGCAAAAATTTTTTTTTGGGTCGCGACCCCGGTTACGCGTTTTTGACCCCTAAATATGCAAATTTCTCAAAGTTATCAGATTTTTATGAAATTTGGTTACCAGGTAGCTTTTATGGTCCTGATAATAAATCTGGGGTCAACAAAATTTTTTCGTCCGCCATTTTCAAAATGGCCGCCATTCGAAATTTTGTTATCGCGATATCTCGGAAACGACAAAAAAATTATGAAAACATTGTGTTGCAAAAATACCCCTCTCATGAAGATCTTCATTTATGGTCGGTCAAAAAAAAATTTTCATCCCCATTTTCGAAATGGCCGCAATTCGAAATTTTGTTATCGCGATATCTCAGAAACGATAACGAATTTATGAAAACATTGTGTTGCAAAAATACTCCTCTCATTAAGGTCTTCATTTATGGTTGGTGAAAAAAAAATTTTCGCCCGCCATTTTCAAAATGGCCGCTATTCGAAAATTTGTTATCGCGATATCTCGGAAAGGATAAAAAATTATGAAAACATTATGTTGCAAAAATACTCCTCTCATTTAGATCTTCATTTATGGTTGGTCAAAAAAAAAATTTTGTCCGCCATTTTGAAAATGGCCGCTATTTGAAATTTTGTTATCGCGATATCTCAGAAACGATAAAAAATTTATGAAAACATTTTGTTGCAAAACTACTTCTCTCATTAAGGTTTTCATTTATGGTTGGTCAAAAAAAAATTTCATCCGCCATTTTGGAAATGGCCGCCTATCGAAATTTTGTTATTGCGATCTCTCGGAAACATTAAAAAATTTATGAAAACATTGTGTTGCAAAAATACTCCTCTCATTTAAATCTTCATTTATGGTCGGTCGAAAAAAAAAATTCATCCGCCATTTTCAGAATGGCCGCCATTCGAAATTTTGTTATCGGGATATCTCAGAAACGATAAAGAATTTATGAAAACATTGTGTTGCAAAAATACTCCTCTCTTTAAGGTCTTCATTTATGGTTGGTAAAAAAAATTTCGTCCGCCATTTTGAAAATGGCCGCCATTCGTAATTTTGTTATCGCGATATCTCGGAAACGATAAAAAATTTATGAAAAAATTGTGTTGCAAAAATACTCCTCTCTTAAAGATCTTCATTTATAGTTGGTCAAAAAAAACTTTCGTCCGCCATTTTGAAAATGGCTGCCATTCGATATTTTGTTATCGCGATATCTCGGAAACGATAAAAAAATTATAAAAACATTGTGTTGCAAAAATACTCCTCTCATAAAGACCTACATTTGTGGTTGGTCAAAAATTTGTTTTGGTCCGCAATTTTGAAAATGTCTGCCATTTGAATTTTGTTATCGCGATATCTCGGAAACTATTAAAGATTTATGAAAACATAATGTTGCAAAAATACTCCTCTCATTATGATCTACATTTATGGTTGGTCAAAAAACTATTGTTTACGTATTTTTTTTTTATCAAAATAGAAAACAAAAACAAACTGAAACATGTAATCGTGGTGAAAATTGGTGAAAGACCTTGCAATTGTTCTCTGAACAATTGACCTTTTAATTATTATTGCAATTGTTTTTAGTCTTTTAGTGTCCTTCCGTAGAGAATAAACATGTTGTTATGATGTAAATATGTTTGAATGATCAAACTATCACTTTTAAATAGACAAATAAAACAGATTTTGAATATTTTCGTTTTCGAAACAACTTTGTCCATTTTTTTGCCTCATCTTATCTATGAGTTGTTAAAGTTTATCTAAATATTGATATAAAATTAAAGTACATAATATCGTTTTTACAGCTAGTACAAATTAAAGCAATTTTGAAGTAATATAAACTACCTACACCTATAAAACTCACCCCTACCCCAACAAATTTGCTCTGAAATTGTAAATTTTTTTTTGTCTCTGTTCGCATAAAAAATAACCAGAACACGCAAATTGTTTGTTGTATATGACAAT